>JAOQIF010001635.1:0-13073 GCA_026260285.1 Colletotrichum sansevieriae | reverse complement strand
ATACATATTAATCTTATTCTATTAGAACATTAAATAATTTAGCTAGCTTAAATCTAATAAGAGAGACTTATTCTATATCCCCCTAAGTAATAATTAGTATAAAAGTTAATAATACTCCTATATTATTAAAATAAGTATTTATTATTAAGAAGTTAGGTTTCTAGAAGTAATTATAGAACTTTAGCTTTATTAAAAGGGTTTTTAAGATAGCCTTAAGATCCTCTTTCTTAATATTATTTCAGTCAATATACTCCTATAATCCTATTAACTTAAGCTTATATTAGGTTTAATCCTATTAAAGTGGCTAATTACTAAGATTATATAGTCCTAATAAGAAGCTAGAGGCTCTAGAGGCTCTAGAGGTATTAATAAATATAGGCTTATTATAGGTTTATATATTAATAATTTATAATTAAATTTAATACTAGTCATAGATCTATTTAAATAGCTTTAATTGATATTATATATAAAAATTAAACTATGAATGATGAAATTATATAATATAGAATATAAAAAGTAATTAAGAATTAATACATAATTATTATAAAAACTCTATATATACATCTAGGCGGAATTTATACCTAAAACTAGCTAATATAGATATCGCCTAATTTAGCTAGATTTCGCACTGCTTTTGCGCGCATACTGCGCCCTTATTGCGCGCGCCTAGGGGGTCGATTTAATACTTTAGGAAGGCGTATATATAGTAGGAAAAAGTGTTTTAAGCCACTAGTCGCTACGGACTTCTATATACGCGGCTAGAGGTAATTATGTTATATAATAACAAGGATCCTATGCGTAGTTAGGGGTTAGAAACCGGGGTTAAACGAGCGTATTACTTATAGTTATACGAGCGAAGCTATCCTTATACGTAGTTATAATATAACCTACGCTCCTATTATATACCTTTATATATAAATAAGCCCGTATATCGCATATAATACTACTAACCTGCATATAGCCTAATATTATACTACGCGCTACCTACTTATTATAATATAGCGCTATTTATAGTTTTAATACTCCTCCTCGCTAAGAGCCTAGTTTTATAAAGCTTAAACCGCCTTAGTATAATCCTCTATAGTAGCGCTAGCCCTAAATATCCTTATACTACTCTTCTTATGGAGTTATTTAAAGATTATCCTTTTAAGTAGCTTTATAAGTAGGTTAGCTATATTATTTACTAATAATATATATTTAAAGTTAACCTCGCCCTACTTAATAACCTCTTATATAAAGTAGTTATAAACCTATATATATTTTGCATAGTTATTTATAAACTCCCCCTTTATAAGTATAATTACTCCTATACTATCTACTTATGTATAAAGAGGCCCCCTAAGATCTATACTAGGTTTACTTAGGAAGTTATATATCTAAAGCGCTTCTAAAGTAATAAATAATACTATATAGTACCTAGCTTCTATAAATAACTTAGAGATTATTACTTATTATTAGGATCTCTATAAGATTAGCCTATTAGCTATGAAGAATACCTAACCTATTATTAAATACGCTATATTCTTATAGCTAGCATAGTTACTATTAATATAGCTATAGAGACACTATTTATTTAGGTCTCTATCCCTATATTCGTTATTATAACTTATTACTAAAGAGGGGTTTATATTAATATATTATATTAAGCGCTCTATACCCTTCTTATATAAGTTATTTAAGTAATAGAAAAACTATACCTATAGCCCTATACTAAAAGAAAGGTCTAGCTATTATAAGCGCTCTAAAGTTAACTTTACTAAGTACTCTCTAGTACTACGCTTAGAGTTCTAGGTCTAGCGTAGTCTCTATACTAGGGATTATAAAGTTAAGTGCCCCTATATTAATAGGCGTATCTATAGACCTAACCTTCGCTCTGAACTCCCTTACTATGTCTATTAAATATATTTCTTAAATAATAATAGTTTTCTAATACTCCTTATTAAAGATAAGCTATATACTAAGAAAGTTATTAGGCACCCGAGGTTATTAACCTCGATCTTATTACGTATATACTTATAACTAGCGCTAAGAGCTACTTCTAGTCTAGATACTAGAATATCATTAATATATATAGCTTCTATAATATCAAGAGTCCTATTATAATAAGTCGCATTATTTAAATGTAATAATACGAACCCCGCTTATTAGAGGATCTCTCATAGCTTCTTTTACTATTACCTCCAGCCCTATTATAACCTATATAAAGCCCTATAGAGTTTAATAACTTATTTCTAATCCTGCTTATATTTATATAAAGCTAATAGCTAGGTATTCTATATGTTTATAAAGAACTCCTTAATTAATAGGAAAGATATTATATATACTGCCTCCTCTAGCTCTCTATTTAAGTATATACTAATAAAGTCTTACTATTATATAAGATACCCCTTCTTATATATATATACTAATAAGATCTGCTATAATACTATTTATAATATTAAGGTATATATCTAGGTAAAGTCGCGCCTAGAGACTTATAAGAAGCCTCTTACTATAATCCTCGCCTTATGCTTTATAAGTATACTGTAGGCTTTCTTATACTTCTATACCTACTTAGCTAATAAGTAGAGGCCTTTTAATATTTCCTCCTTATTAATAAACTATAAGACTCCCTTCTTAATTAAAATATATATCTTATTAAACGCCGCCTCTACTTACAACTTCTACTTATTTATAGTTCTATTCTACGCTTTTATAATAGTTATTAGGTCTAGGTAAGGCTATAGATATATTACCTCTATTCTACTTCTAAGGGGGTCTTATATAAAAGCTATAGTATAAATAAATACTATATAGTTTTCCTCTGGAGAGTCGGTCTCTCTAATTTATGAATATACTTATTATATCTACTCTATAATACTATAAGTATAGCATTATAACTATAAGCCCTAACCTAGAACATTCTTCTCTAGCCCCCTAACTTACTATATGAGGGTGCATAAGAGCTAGAGGACTTATATAGGGGGTACCTAGTGCCCCCCTATATCCCTAGACTTCTATAGACTTCCCTAGGATAGCCTAATAAGCCCTTTTCCCTATAATATTATCCTAGCTTATAATATAATTCCCCCCTCTAAACTAGTCTATCCTTAGACCAGGCTACTTAGGAGTTATCTAGAGGGTACTTAGTGCCTACTTATAAGCCTTCCTAGTTTCTAGTTCCTATAGGCCTAGAATTTAGTATCCCTTATTCTAGCTATATAACTCTTCCTTAGATAGCTAGGTAGTTTAGATGAGTAGTTAGCTAGTAGTAGGATACCTATCCTCTACCCTAGCAACTCTTATAGCTCTTATACCTAGGTATTAAGGGATTTTATACCTTAGAAGAGCTTAGAGGAGTAGTTAGCTAGTAGTAGGGATACCTATCCTCTACCCTAGCTACTCTTATAGCTCTTTCTAAGAGGTGTAGGACTACCTAGTAGTTATCTGGATAGCTATAGCTAAGTTCCCCCATAAGGGTTATTCCTTCTTTTATAAGGTTATACTAATATATATTATTATTTAGGCTTATTTTTCTTACTTTGAATTTGCTCTCTAAACTATTATATTTTCTACTTATTATTATATTTTTAGTGCCTTTATAGGGCTAATAAAGATATTCTCCCTCTAGGGGTAAAGAAGGTTATTATTATAATATAAGGGGTTGCTAGTAGTTATCTAGTAGTTACTTAATACCTCCCTATATATAGTAGGGTTAAATAAGGTTAGATAAAATAATAATCTAGGTATTATCTTCCTTTTAGCTATATAAAAGGCTAATTTTAGTATTAAGTTAAAAATATATAAATATTAATTATAAATTTCGCCCTACTAAAATCTCTTCTTCTTACTTCTTTAGATTTATAATATTAATACTACTACTAATAACTTGCTATTAGCCTCCTGCTCCCTTATTAATAACTCTATCTTAATTACTATATCATAAATTTATTACTATATTTTCTGCTGCTAATCATACCAACCCCTTTCCTGCTAGTATACTAGTTGCCTCCTATATCCCTATAATAAGTAAGCTCTAGGCATGCTCCTACTATTACTACCTCTTAGTATAGGTAAAGTAGGAGCTGCTCAAGGGTAATATCCCTAAGATTAAGCTCCTTATAAGCTTAATTATATATTTTAAGAGTAATAGTAAGTACCTAATCCTTAGCTAGTACTTATTTAGTACTTTATAAGCTTTAGCTTCTAAACTTATTACTAATTTATATATGTTTAGATACCTCTACTAAATATAAGTATTATATTAAAATAGGCAATAGAAAAGCTTATATTAATATAAGCTTTGCTTATTATTTTCTAGTTCTTAGCTACTAACTCTCTATAGCCTATTTATTATATAATAGGTACTACTAATAAGCTTAAGCGCCTAATAGATAAGGGTAGCTCTAAGCCTAATATTCTAGCTTAGTATATTAAGAATAAGATAGGTTATCTAGTACCTCTCTAGTGCTTTATTACTAGTTTCTAATTATATTTAGGAGGAGATCCTTACTACCTAGCGTATAGTTAAAAAAGCCTTCTAAGCTAAGAAGAATAATATTAATATTATATATAAGAAGTATAAGGCTAAGTAGGTAGAGATTTCTATAGAGATAGAGGATTACTAGGTAGCTGCTTTAGAGGAGGCTGCTACTTATTAGTAATACCTCTCTAAGGAGGTGGAGAAGTAGACTAAGGTACTATATAAGTAGTATAAGGAGCTCTGCTATTATTATATAGAAATAGAGCGGTCTACTAAGAGGTAAATAGAGGCATAGGAGTTATAAGTTACGCATACCTAGGAGTTACTTAACTCTTATAATAAAGTTATAAGTTTATATAATCCTTACTAATACCTTACTAGTACTTATTTAGTTAATATTCCTAATATATTTTAGAATTATTAGGCTATTACGACTAAGTCTAGTAGTAAAGATAATAACTCTAAGGAGATAGGCGCTAGTATCTAGTAGATTTAAAACCTTTAGGAGCGCCTCTAGTAGGCTACTAATAATCTCTAGGTAGTATTTAGTTACCTTTAGGCATTTTTCTATCTCTTCTCACCTTATTAGAGGCCTTTAGGCTAGTGAATTAAAACCTAGCTAGTATGCCGTATTTCTACCTAATTACTAGTCCCTTATTAAATTACTTATTGAATTATATAGGGATTATAATATTTTTACTTATAATTATGCTTTATAGTTATTTTATAAATCTATAGATATATCATATTATAGCTCCTATGAATTATCTAGTTTGCTATAGCCCTTCTACTTAATAAAGTACTAATAGTTTTATCTAGGGCCCCTATAGGTAATAATATAGTTTACTCTATAGATATTATTATTATTATCAATTAGGATATCTCATAGTAAGATAGCTAAGCTAAAAAAGGGCTCTAATTGCATAGGCGCGAAGTATTATGATTTTAGTACTTTTTATTAATCTATAGCTTATATGTTTATCTCCTGTTAATTATCTACTAGATCTTAAATAAGCCTAGATATTTATTAGAAAGTTTATAAGAAGGCTGCCTCTACTTAATATTTTTAATTAAAAGTAATATAAGGTCTCCTATAGTAAGAATAATAGGGGTCGTCCTCTGATTATAGAACTTTGTATATGTTTTATTATACTTATAAAGCAAGTTAGTAATAGCTAACCTCTAGGTGATTAAACTATAAACTCTCTTATATACTACTAGGACTAAGACCTTTAGCTAGGGTTTAATATTATTAGGTTTATTAGGAGAATATCCTATTAGCAGCTTAGCAAGTAATATCTTAATAGCTTTATGATAGGAGTTCTTATATATAATTTAATCTAGGTCGAGCTATATTACCTAATTATCCTAGTTAATATTATAGAAAGCCTATAAAAAGTGCTTAATGCTCTGATTTTAGCGTTCTATTTAGCTATTAATCTAGGGGTGAAAGGTAGTACTAATCTTCCTCTTAATAACTCGCAGGTAGTATACTTTAAATTAGAAATTGCTAGTAAATAGCAATCCTTAATTAGATATAATAGCTTCTAGGAGCCTGAATATAAGGAAGATATATTTAGTAAGTAGTATAGCTAACCTAGTAGCTATAAGTAACTCCCTAGTAGGGATATATAAGGAGTATTTTATAAATTAGTTAATAATAATAAGAATACTATTATAAGGTTTATTTCCTATTATAAGTAATAGTAGTAGTTTAGTAATAAAGTTAATTAATATTTATTAAAAGGGCTAGGTAGGTACTAGTAGGGGTATAAGTTTACTATATAGGAGGTATTATCTTAGTTTTATATACTAATATATTATATATATCTTAATATATTCCTTTATATCGCTCTTCTACGCGTTCTAGAAAGATAACTTTCTAATCCTCTTTAATATCTTAGTAATACCTTAGTAACCTCTAAATAGTTTATTATAGAATGCTCTAAGGACTTTATTCTAAAGTAGGTATTTATTAGGGATATATAAGCCCACTTAGTATCTTAGGGTATTAGAGTTATCTAGTGACTATTCAACCCTTATTCTTCCTACTTCTTATTAATATAGAAGGGATCCTTTTATTAGGCTTCTTTAACTTATTCCTAAAGCAAGGGTATAAGTTATTCTAGCGAGGTATTTAATAATTAAGCACCTTATTACTACTTAGTACCTACCTTTTAAATAATAGCTTTATTAAACCGTTATAAAGAGTCTTATAAGACCGAGTCTCTAGCTTTATTAATCTCCATATCCCTAGGGGTATAATCAGGTCTTTATAAGAGGCTATAAGCTAGGTTATAGCAACTAAGCTAGTATTTAATTACAAAGTTAAATATTAATAGGTCTTATAATAGCTAAGCCTAATAGCTACTAAGTATCTTCTTATTAGTAAGGTATTAGTAACCTAAGTAGTTAGTAATAAATTAGATATAATACTAGGAGTAAAGCAAGTAGTACTACTACCTCGCTACCACCTCTTTAATAGCTAATAGCTCTACTTCTAGTATGCTATTCTATACTTATATGCCCTTAGGCTTCTAAGGTATAAATACTACTAGTCTCTATATATCCCCCTCTAACTAGCTTAATATTATACTTATTATAAAGTCTAATATATTAGTTTTAATATATATTAGGAGTATAGGGTTAAAGTAATATAAAATAGGTGCCTTTATAAATAAAGCATAGAGCTAATAAGACCCCACCCCAAGCAACGAAATCCCCCCACAACCGATAACGCGATTTTCATGCATTTAGACCCTCACTATAGTAATTATATTTTAATATATCGCTGAATATCTCTATTAATCTGCAACGACGATATATAACTTTATACTCTCCTTATTATCAGAAGATTCGCTATTAATTAATACTACTTCTAACTTAATTGGACGGTTCTAAACCTCCTACTACTTCTTCTAAATATCTTTAATAATTATAAATCGCTCGTTTGGTTTTAACTTAACTTTTCCTCTTAGTTTTAGCTTATATTCTTTAACCTAAGCCTCGAGTATATAAATAATCTATTAGTTATTAGCTATATCTATATTATTGAGGTCTAATCGCTTCCCGATTTTCTCTAGGAATAGGATATAGATAACTAGGTCGGGCTAGAGATGCTATAACCTCGTTCTAACCCTTATATTATTATTAAATAACTATCTATATTGCAGCAAATTAATAGAAGACTTTGGTATCTTTATAATATTATTCTCAGGGCCCTCTATAATATCTACTAGCTTCTTATGCTATACAAGGGCCCTCGGAACGTCGGTTGCTATAGGGATATAGAAGAACCTGCTTATAAGCGGCTTTGATATATTAATAGGCTATATACCCGTTGCCTTCTAGCCTGCCTTAATAATATAAGGCTAGAGGGTATTGCTATAGGTATATAAATAGCACTAGAAGAAGTTCTGCTTACTAATCGGTGCTAAGTTAAGTATATAGTTATATTCCTTTAGATAACATCTATAGGACCTCTTTAGAGGTGAAAAGACTAATATATCTAGCGGCTACGTGAAATATAATAAATAAGCTAGTAAGCATACTAAATAAATATTATTAATATAATATTTCTATATAAACTCGTTAGAGATATAGCTTCTATAGCTATCTATAATAAGAAGATGCTTAGAACGTAGTCTCTTAGCTTCTAAGGCTATTCTAGGTAAGAATACCTTCTCTAGCTACTCGATACCTATACTATTTAATACTTATCTATTCTTTAATAATATAAAGTGCTATAAAGCAAAGTTCGTAAGATCCTAGGGGAACTACTACTACTATATAATCTTGCTCTTAAAGATAATAAGTAGGGGTAAGCTTTGCCCGTTCGCTAAGATATACTTAATAATAGATATCTAGGTACGATCCTTAGAGCTCTAGATAAATATTAAAGGCTTTCTAGAATATCCTAGTACTAAATTATCCCTCTATATCCCTTTTATAATTCCTATTTTATCTATATTCTATCGAAGGCTTATTAGTATCTTCTTAACCTCTAGAAGGTTAAGAATTGCAAAGAACTACTTAATATTATTAATAGTAATATCTTTAACGTATCGAGTATTAATCTTCTATGCCTTAAGCGTCTTAATAGCTAGGTTTCGGCGTAGGAAGCCCTCTATTTACTTCCTCCTAAGTAGCTGCATATTGCTAGCGGTGCGAAGGATATATTTAGCGAATATTTATATATATCGGTAGCTAGGCGCGAAGCCTAGGGAGCCTTATATAAGGACCTAAGTCGTCAGAGCTAACTCCTGCTTTATACTTAGGCGCTATTTGCATACTTTCGACTTGCGTTTCGATATAGCGCTTTTTAAATAGCTATAGATAGTAGCATATAGTACCCCCTATTCTCTCGTAGCTACGAGGACGGGCTAACTACCCTATACGGCTATAATAGCGCTAGCGAGGTCGTTAGGGGTATAACTAGGCATATAAAGTAGCGTGGTATTTTTTCGGATTTTATTTTAATCGTTATAGTAGTAAAAAACCTAGCTAACTAGGATGATATATATTATGTAGTATGCAGGTTGCGCGACGCGGCGCGTTATCAGTTGTAGGGGGATTTCGTTGCTTGGGGTGGGGTCTTAGAAGGCAACTAATACCTTGATAGTTATTACTAGGTATCCCATAGCTATATTAGTAAGTTAGTTAGTAAGTAAGCTATAGATTTTGGAGTAATTTATAATAAATCTTTTATAGAACCCTATAAATCCTAGAAATTACTAAATCTCTTATATTATAATAGGTACTAGCTACTTAGCAATTGCCTAGACCCTCTCCTATTCTATAGCAATCCTATCTACTAAAACTATAAACCTAAGAAAGTCGATCTATTCCTTATAGAATTTATACTTATCAGGGTTTATATAGAGGCTATTAGCTTCTAACTAGGTGAGTACCTATCTTACTACCTCTATAAAGGAGTTTATATTATTAGTAAATATTAAGATATTATCTAAATATATAACATAAATAATATTAACTAGGCTTATAACTAACTTATTAATAAAAGTCTATAAGGTAAGATGTATATTAATAAGCCTAAATAGTATAATATAGTATTTATAATAGCTATATTATATATAGAATGCTATCTTTTACTTATCTCCCTTATAGATCCTCACCTAGTAATAAGTATCCTTAAGGTTAAGTTTAGTAAAGTACTTTGCTTAGGAGAGCTAATTAAGGATTTTATTAATTAGGGGGAGAGGGGTATAGTTCTTAGTAGTTACTTAGTTAAATCTCTAGTAGTCTATATATAACCTTAACTTATCTCCTTTCTTTAGGGTAAATAAGATTAGTACCTCTATTAGACTTATTAATAGGTAAATCTACCCCTTCTATAAGGCCTTATAGATATAATCTCTTAACTCCTCTAACTCCTTTTTAGCTAGTAGGTATATAAGTCTAAATAGGGGCTTAGTCCTAAGCTCTAGGTTAATAAGGTAGCTCCTAGTAGTCCTAAACTCTAGTATAATCCCTACTAGGTTAATATTAAATACCTTCTCAAAGTCCTAGTATTCTAGTAGGATATTTACTATAGTCTCTATAGTATCCTCAGGCTCCTAGGTATCCTCTAGGTAATTAGTAGTTAATATCTAGTTAACTTATAGTACTCCTATAATTACTACTCTTTCTTCGTTTTTAATATGCCTAAGCTCCTTTATAGTTATAATAGGGTGAATGCTCTCCTTATATAGGGGAAAGGTCTAGTCTAACTCCCTCTAATTAAGGTTAGGGCACTCTACTATATACTAAGGGATACCTAGGATAGTATTATAGCTATTACTATTACTAATCCTAAAGTTATATAAAGCTATCTACTAGATACCTATGCTATTAGTTATTCGGGTTGCTAACTTCTATATGCTATAGTTAGGTCCCTTAGATACCTATATTCCCCTAATAGGTTCTAACTTATTAGCCTCTAGTTAGGTATTAGTTATAATCCTCTAGTCTATAATATTCTTATTAGCTCAATAATTAATAAGTATAGTACTAGTCTTCTAGCTACTTATAACTTAGACCTATATTATCGCTTTAATATAATATAGCTAGTTACTATCCTATTAAATTACCTATATTACTACCTAGTCTTCCTCTAGTTATTCGCTAGGGTAGGGTTTGCTTTTATAGTAGGGTGTAAAGGTATCGAGGGGCTAAGAGCCACGGTCAGGTCAAACTAATAGCAGAAGCACCTAAAAGGTAGGATTAGTATTATTATGCTACTTTTGCTTCCTCTAAGATCCTTTATTTCTAGCCTTTAGTAAGTATTCGCTAAGTCTTTGCTATGAGGGTTCTATACCCTAGACCTATAGGCCTCTCTATCCCTTTAGCCTATACTAGCTAAGGTATCTCTAGCTTTTCTAGTCTAGGTATCTAGTCCCTTATAATTATCCCCCTTCTAATTATAGTATTCCCTACTATAAGATCGGGTATTATAGGTTAGCCTTCTATTATTATCCTTCTTAGCTATCTAGGGTAGGTCCTAGTCCTTTATTTATTGCTATTATTATCTAGCGTAGTAACTATCTGCTATATATTTGCTAAAAGATAATAGGGCCCTTGGAGTTATAGATATAGTAGCTAAGCTTATAATCCTATTCCTTATAGTTCCTCTCCTTTTAAGCCCTTTTATACTCTCTATCTAGGCTATTTTAAAGGGATCCTATTATTTCCTTTTAAAAGAGAGTAGTTATCCTTATAATAACTTCGTTTTTATTCTCCTGCTATTTACCCTTTATCTAGCGAGTACTTTCTTATACTATACCCTTATAATAACTTCGTTTTTTATCCTATTATCCCCCTTCTAAATAGGCGCGTTATAAGGCTATAAAGTAGGTTAGATAGCAACTATTATTACTAATTCACTATATCTACCTCCTAGTAGATAGCACCTGCTATAGTAAGTAATTATTATTCTTTGCTATCCGAAGTCGTATCTACCTTTGCAATAGTTTAGCGAGGTCTCTTTAGCTATTTATAAAATAATAGCTTTTTCCCGCCCTAGGGTTAGTTCTTTTCCCTCCTCCTTATATTATATCTTTTAATAACTACTTCTATATTATCTAAGCCTTTTATTAAGCCTTTATAGACCCTTCTTATCTTTTAATACTTCCTTAAGTATTATAAGCGCTAAGAGCCTTATTAGCTAACTCCTTGCTAAGTATAGCCCTACCGAGGCTGAGCTTAGTAATAGTAACTATTAGTATAACTAGGCGGGTAGTAGCAAACCCTATATTAGCTGCGCGCTATAGCTCCCTAAGAATGCCTAGGTTGTCTACGCCTATTAATACGATAGTGATTATATATGCGAGTTATGCTAAGTTTATAGTATTAAGTACTATAGGGTGAGTTTAGTAATCGTTCGGGGAAGGTATAGGCTAACTTTTCCTATCTCTAGATTCCTACTTATCCTATTAGTATCACTTATTTCTATTAGAACTAGGTTAAGCGTTATATCTATATAATCGCTACTAGCTAGTATTAATAGCGCGAGATCTTTTATATCTTTATAGCTATAGAGCAGGGGTAGGAGCTTCTCTAACGCCTCTATAACTAGTTAGTAAACCCCGCTAGTCTTAAGCCTAGTTCTAAGAACTATAAGAACTAACTCCTTGCTATAGGTATTAAGGAGAGTATAGCTTTATATACCTAGGTATATCTATAGGTTTCGCTTGAGATAGGTTTTACCTTATAGTTAGTTTTACCCTTTTATTAGTCTAATATATATTTACAGGCAGCTCGCTAGGCTAAGGATAAGGTTTTAGTTAAGGAGATTATAATATACCTCGATAATACTCTCCCTACTTACTTATATAATAAGACCTATATCTTCAAATAGGCTACCTTTGTTTAATAAGCTCGCTAATATCCTAATAACGCAGCTTTTAAAGAGCGATACTTATATATCTATACTTCCTTTATAGGAGCCTTTAAAGGTCTAAGGTTCCTATATGCTTTATAATACTCACTACTAAGCTCCTATTGCTATCTTCGAAGTTATTAGTAATAATCCTACGCCTTAACCTAATTTTTAGAAGAAGGTTAGCAATACCTTAGCAATAGCTTAGTAATACTAGGTTTATAATAGCGAGGAGGATAAGTCCGTAGCTGCAGAGGATAGCAACTCTAATAATGCTATAGAGAGCGATAGTTAGGATAGTAATAGCAGTACTACTAGCAATAGCTCTGAGGAGGAGA
Organism: Colletotrichum sansevieriae; assembly: GCA_026260285.1. Taxonomy (NCBI): domain Eukaryota; kingdom Fungi; phylum Ascomycota; class Sordariomycetes; order Glomerellales; family Glomerellaceae; genus Colletotrichum; species Colletotrichum sansevieriae. Next base: position 397 of record JAOQIF010001635.1, on the reverse strand, counting down.
GCGAGGATAATAATAAAAATAACAAGGGTAATAATAACAAGAATAAGTAGTAGTGCTAGCGGAACTTCAGCGAAGGTATAGTGGACTTCTATAGTAATATAAGGTTAGATACCTATAGGGTTTATATTACTTTTATAGGGGGGGGTATTCTCTTTAGCGTTTTAGCCGTCTTATAGTTAATTAACTTTTCTTATTAATCTATACTACTCGTTATCCTACTTATAATATAACTTATACTACTATTTCTTAAATCTAGCGAGGATTTGCAAAGCGTTCGCTAAGTATTCTTTAGGCTCCTAGGTATTATACTCTACTAGCTAGCCTTTCTACTTAACTAAATATAGGGGGCTTATTAGCGCTTCCCTCTATAATATAATATCCTTAACTTCCTATTCCT
>JAOQIF010001634.1:0-13076 GCA_026260285.1 Colletotrichum sansevieriae | reverse complement strand
AATTCAGAAGGGTCCTATCTATCTAGAGGTCTATTTGCTATTATATTATCCTAGCAAGTAGAATCCTTTGCTAAGTTATATCTAGACTTTATCCCCTTTATTAAAAGTTATATTAGTATAGCAGTTATTATATCTCTCTTTATACAAGGCGTTCGCTATATTAATAAGTAGTAGTACCTCCTTCTAATATATCTCCCTAAGGATAATAAGGCTCTTAGTTAGGGCGCTCGTTTATATAACTATATTAAGGATACTTCATAGCTTAAATCCGAGTATAACCTCGTTTAGCAATCGCCTAATTATAATAGATAGGGAGTTATTAAGATTATATTATAAGGCAGGTAGTATATCAGTCTATAGGATATTAGGGGATTCTAATATATAGAACTATATTGCAATCTTAGCAGTCTGGTTTATTCTTTCGCTCTACCTATCTATCTAGGGGTAGTATACTATTAAGAGGAGGAGCCTAATATTAAGGGCGTTAAATATCGCATGCTATACTATAGAGATAAACTTAGGATCCTAGTTACTAATAATACGACGTAGGATTCCCTAGTCTAAGAGGAAAAATACATAGAGTAGGACTATTGCCTATTCTTTTGCCCTATAGGTTGAATATCCTACGAGAAGGATTATCTTTTTTAAGAATTTATATATTACTATTACTAATATATCTAACTCTAGGAAACCTAGCAGGGCGTAGGGACTTCTATAGGATAGTACCTTAGGCATATTAGTAACGAAGTCTATAGTAATAGTATTATAAGGGATATCTATAACAGGGATAGGTTATAGCTATCCTAATAGCTTTTAGCGGTCGATTTAGTTCTCTTTGTACTAGTTGTAGTAGGCGATATATCGTTATATAAGTAACTTCTTATTATAAAACTAAAAGGTTAATATTTCTACTATTATACGGTCTATACTAAAATAGTATTTTTTATTATAACTAAAGCGGAGAATTGCAAGTACTAACTTGCGCGGAATATAGAGTCTCTAAGTGCTATCCGTAGCTATATAAAGGATAAGCCCTTCTAGCAATAGACTCTAAGGAGTCGTTTAATAGCGTTTTAGGGCTCTTCTAGCAGCTCTAGCGCTATTTTCCTCAGTAGTAGCATCAAATAGTAACTACTACTTGCCTAGTTCCTTCTGCTAGGATCGGAGTTATTTAAGAATTTTACTATACTTCGTATCATTAGTATAGTTATCTATAATCTTAGCGATAAAGTCCTCCGAAATACTTATAGTTATCTCCCCTATTGCTCTATAGGTTTATAACTTCTTAGCTAACTAGTTAACTATATCTATAAATCCTATGTCGTTATTATTATTGCTATAAGTTATTTCTATAAGGACGTCGCTATCCTCAAACCTATTAGCTTATCCTGAGGCTATAAGCAATAGCAGGCGCGAGAGGGCGTTAGGGATAACATTAAGCTTCCCTAGTATATAGGTAATATTAAAGTTAAATTGCAATAAGTAGTTCGTAGCGCTCGCGAGCTGCAGGTTAGCCTTATTAAGGTCTATAGTCCATAGTAAGGTATATATAAGAATTCCCTTCGTAGCTGCGTAATCCGTAAGAATCTATATAGGGTGCTTATTTAATTGCATAAGCTTATAGAGCTTCTTCATAGCCTATACTACTACTACTACCTCCGCCTCTATAGCAAAGTATCGCTTTTCTAAGGGCGATATAACCTTAGATAGAAAAAGCACTAGTTATATATAGATTTACGTAATATCTTTGCTAGGTATATTAGTACTATTCTATAGGATACTTAGTTAGAATACTATAAGCCTAAAGCTGCCTTTGCAAGCATTAACCTTAAAAAATATAGGCTTATTCGGGTTATAGTAATATCTCACGACCTAGTTATAGAGATTCTCCTAGAGGGCGTTTTATACCTCTTGCTCGCTTAGTATTAGCTTAAATAATACCTTTTGGACCCTCTTTATTCGAACTACCTTTAATAGACCGTTAGGAAGCATATTCTTATTATAAAGTTTCGTAATAAGATAGGTCTTTCTATCTTATAGTAGCATTATAATAATATCGTACTAGGGTATATCGCGTTATAGCTATCTAGCTATTCCGAGGTATCTCTTAATATTATAGAGAGTTTTTAAGAAGCAGAGGTTCTTAAAAGCTATAATCCTATCCTCTATTTATTTAATACTATTAGTATTTATAATATAGCTGAGGAGTCTTACTTCAGGAAACCCTATAAAGGACTTCTTAGGTCTAATATAAAGGTAGTTATTCTTAAAGAGCTTAAGAATAATATTAATATACTAGAGATAGTCCTCGTTACTATTGCTAAAAATAATAATATTATTAATATATACTCAAGCAAAGTACTAGTAGTTATATAAGAGGTAGTCTATAAAACGCTAGGCGTAGGCTAGCGAGTTCTTAAATCCTATAAGGATAACGTTAGAAACCTTAATACTATAGGGACTTATTACTACTATCTTATTATAGTATCTTAAGTAGATTAGTAGTTAGTAGAAGAATCTAGTAGCGTTAAATATTATTATATATTTCTTCCCTCTAAGGGTATCTATTATATTATCTTAGTTAGGAAGCGGGTATATATCTAGGATAGTAATTCGGTTAAGAGGGCGAAGGTTAATAATAACCCTACCTTTTTTCACACTATTAACTACCTACTATATAATAAAGAGCGGATAGATAACTAGGATTAGCCTATCACCCTATACTATCTTGCTATTAGTATGCATCTTGCTATAGATATTCTTAATAACTTCGAGGTCTTTAGCGCTAAGGGGGTAGGGCTTTACTATAGCCTTCTAGTTTTGCTACCCTTTAACGAGCTTAATACGTATATATTAGTTATCCAGCATAGGTACGATCCCCTTATTATAATAGATATCTTAGTTATCGAGGATTTCCTTAAGTCTACTAGCGAAAACTATATCCTAATTGCAGATCTTAACTCTATCCTTGCTATATATAACTAGGATATCTTTTAGCTTAGATATTCTATAAGATAGAATATTATCCGCTTAACGAGGCAATCCTAGGCTAGATTTAGCAGGCGGGGTTATAAACTACGCGCTAGCTGCTATATTACCTATAGCCCTATCGAATTTATATTGCGAGAACTAGCGCGAGTTTAATTCTCCTCTTATAAGAGTAATAACGTCTGCGTAGTTAATAAGGTTAGTAGTCTCCTCTATTTCTATTAAAATAATATAGCCTAGCTGCTATCCTCTTAGGATTATTATCAGCCTATCTATTATATTTCGTATAAGAATAAGCTTAGGGTTATCTGCTATAACTATTATATTAACTATACTAATATAACTAGATTAAAACTACTAAGTATTAGAGCCTTACTAGCTTAACTTAGGGAGGTTAATAAAGCTAGTTATAATAAATATATCACTCTGCAGGGGAATAACTATAGTATAGGCGTTGTTAACTCGTCTAGTTACTAGGTGCTATCTCCTGAACTAGACTAGACACTATATTCCGTATACTAAGCGGAACTTAACTATACCCTTATTAAAGTCTATAACTAGCCTGTGATCTTTATAGAATAGTATTCCTAATAGAAGATTCGCTCTAAGGGTATTTATAACTCTAGCTATAATAATAACGTGGCTATTAATCTCTATATTGCTAATAATACCTAGGATATAGAAGTCGAATATAACCTGCTCTATTACCTAAAAGGTTAAGTCTACTATATTTATCTTCCGTAGTTCTATTATCTAGAATATAGGATTTCGCATAAAGCGTAGCACCTAATTCTTATTAACTAGAGTTATTAAGGCGCCTATATCAATGCAGACTTCCTCTAGGCTAGCTATATTATTACTTTTCACGTTAAAGCGGAGATATATCTATTTAGCTAGTATTATTCGTTTTACTAGTTTTACTTAGGCGTTAATAATTTAGTTTTTCTTAAGTAATACCTGCATATTATTTACTAGGGGAATCGTAACGAGACCTGCAAAGTTCACTATATTAATAGAGTCTATAACTAAAGCAGTTAGGGAGATTGCTAGCATGCTTCTTGCTATAGCTATAATATCCGTCGTCTAGCCTGCTATTTCCTCTTTACCCGGTTATTCTAATAGGGCAGCTGAATTATAGGGGACTTCCTATATATCTATTAGGATATAGCTACTATTAACGAGGTCGTTAATATTATAGTTGTTATTATAATCCTCCTATATATAATAGGCATCTAAGTCTATCTAGCCTAGTCTATTATATTTTATATAGTATTAAAAACCCGGGTTTCTCCGTAGCTAGTTCTATAGGTAGCGATCTTTCTAGTTTTAATAGTTATTAGAGCGCTAGAAACGTTGCTAAGGTTAATAATATTATTAGGGTTGCAGATTATTATGATTATCCCGTTAGAAGTCTCGGTTAGTCCGTCGTCCCTTGTTATTAGTCTATATTATATCATTAGACTCTTCTAATATATAGTTAACGCTAATTAGCGCCTAGAGCTTATACTAAACTACCTTACGTTTTTTCTTAGCTATATTAAGGTAATCCTCGAGAGTATTGCTAGCTATTAGTTCGTCTAGGAATCGCTAAAGCTCTAGGTTGATTATATTATAGAAGATCGTTAATAGCTAGCTAACTATAGATATTAGTCCTATCTACGCTCTATTATATTTAAAATAATTTTAGGTAAAGTTATAAATATCTCTATCTCCCTTAAGGTCTTTTATAATAAACCTATATATAGCGATCTATTAGATAGACTCCTATTAGGTTAGTATAAAACGTCTCCTAATAGCGTTATATAGGGTGTAATATCCCGCGCAGAGGTAGTTCTATTATTTAATTAGCCCGAGTTAGTATTCCTACTAGCTAAGTGCTTTCCCTCGTAGTAGAGAGCTCTAATTCTATATAATCTCTAAGGCTATAGCTAGGCTAGTGGTTTTAGCATCTAGGCTAGAGATCTATAAATCTATCTCCTTATAGTATAGAATATCCTAGTTATAAAAGACGGGCTCTATGCTATACTTCTTATTAGTATCTAGCTAAAAAATACTATAATATTAAGCAAATCTACTTTCCTATCGAGTTCCTGCGGGCTATAACGCCCTAGTATTAGCCTCGAGCTAGCTAAATACTCAAAGAAGTAAAGCCTTAAGACCCTAGGATAGCAGCTCTAGGTAGGGCCCCTAGGATAATAATAAAAATATTAGTAGTAGCGCTAAATTCTACTATAGCAGCTAGGTCCTCCCTACTAATATATCCTACTTTAGTAGACTTATAGTAGTATTATAAAGAATTTATAGTATTCTATAGATTTTTCGCTCTAATAGTCCTATAATAATATCTTCTAGCGCTATAACTTATAGTTTAGGGTTTTTTCTGCTCCTACTATGAATATTATCTGCTATAGCTCTCGCTTTAATAGGAGGTCCTAGGGGTTTAATATCTAACTAGCTAGACTAGATAGGAGTTATAACTCTTTCATCTCTCGGGGGCAAAAGGGTAATTCTCTCGCTAGCTTTATAAAGGCTTTCTTCTCTAGACGGGGGTATAAAAAGTGCTATTATTACTAGAGTATCCCTTATAGCTATAATCGTATTAATAATACTAATTAATATAGTTATATAGTTATTAGGCTCGAGTATCTAGTAATAGCATAGATTAGCTTTCGCCTTCTAGCCTATATTAACGATATCTACGTAGGGTATATAGTTATTATCCTATTCGAGAGAGGCGAGGTTCGCTATCTAGTTATAAAATCGTTTACTAAGGCTAAGAGTAAAGTTATAGTCCTTATAAGCCTGCTAGAAACTATAGAGCCTATAAGCCTTATTATAGTATCCGATTCTAGCTATATCTCCTATATTATAATATTCCTCTATAAGAGAGGGATTACTATACTAATTTAATATTAAACTCGAATAGTTAGCTATATAAGTTAATAGTTAAGACCTCTATCTCTTTAACTTCTTTAACTTCCTTCCTTTTAGTATATAAATGCTTTTAGGAGGGGTTTTTAAGGTTAAGTCCGAGTCTTCTACCTTATTACGAGTTTTTATAATATAAAGGAGGTCTTAGATAAGAAAAAGAATAAGTCGGGTTATACTACTAGATATTATAGTCTTCCTACTAGCCTAAGGCTATAATAGGGGTTGCTAAGACTATGAGTAAAGCAAGGAAAAGAGCAATATAAGTATAAATAATAATAAATAGTATAATAAGTAATTATAAGTATATAGTAATATATTCTATAATAGCCGAGCCTTCTAAGCTTATCTACTAGAAGGCTCCTACTTAAAGGATAGGCGTTAAGCCCAACCGTAGTCACGTGGAATACCACGTGATGGCCGACTATATCACCAAAAGGCGTGTGACATAATTACTACTAAGTATTTATATTAGAATACTTAGGGGTTATAGAGCCCCTCACCCCCCTAATAAAGAAGGGAGCGCTATTTATCTAGGGCAAGGAATAAGAAGACGCATTCTAAGCGCTCAAATGCTACTTCTAAACTATACTAGTACTATATTATTTCAACTTATAAGCCCTAATTATAGTCGAGATGGACTGCTCAGGGTTCGCTTTAGGGGGGGTGCTAACCTAAGAAGATATGCAAGGATAGCGCTATCCTATTACCTTCTACTCGCAGAGGCTAACCCCTGCCTAATATAACTACCTAATCTATAATAAAGAGCTATTAGTAGTAATCGCTTATTTAAATATATAGGATGCTAAGCTAAGAAGCTACCCTAGGTTTAAGGTCCTTACTAATTATAAGGGCCTTAAATACTTTATGCAAAAGCAATATTTAATAGAATGCTAAAGTCGCTAGGTAGAGTAGTTATTAAGGTATAATTTCTACTTAGAATATTAACTTAGTTGCCTAGTAGCTATATCTAATATACTCTCGCGCTATAAATAGGACGCCCCGAAAGGATAGGAGGATAAATAAGAGAAAGGGAGGGTAATCTAGATAATCCCTAACTCCGCCCTAGGTAAGGTAAGGAGGATAGCAATAGTTAAGGCCCCTGCTATAATAATATTCGAGGATCTAGCCATTTAATATATATAGAACGAAGCTTAAGCGGAAGATAACTAGTACTAAGGGGCTTATTTTATAGTAAAAAGGGGTAACTAAAGCTTCCCTCCCTAGCTAGGCCTAAAACTATAGATCGCTAAGTATAGTATTAATACCCTTAGCTAATTAATATTTAGAGACTAGATCTAGGTACTAGGGTTAATAGATAAAAACTACCCCTAGAACGTGCTTCGAATGCAGTTAATTTAGAAGTATTATAACTTAGTAATAATAGGCTACCCTAGTCGGAATAACACCCTAGCTATCCTAGCCTAGTAATACTTCTAGCTAGGGTAGTCCTCTATAGTCCGCTAGTTTATAAGAAACTGCAATAGCTGCAGGCGTGGAACGATTTAGCGATAAGCAAAACGCAGGCTTCTTTAACCTTTACTAGTAGCGGAATAGCTATATTACGATCTTACTATGGATTTTATTATAGACCTCCTACGTATAGTAAAAACAGGGTTAAGATACCTTTAGGTAATAGTTAATAGGCTTTCTAAGACGATAACCCTAGAAGGGATGCCTTCGATAGATATAGAAACGTGCGTAGAACGCTTTATAAACTGCTACTACTAATTTTATAGTATACTAAAGTTAATTATTAGCAATAGGGGTAGTAACTAGATAAGTCGGTTCTAGCGATAATTCTGCGCGCTTATAAAGATCGAATAACGTTTAAGCACTACCTTTCACCCGTAGATAGATAGAGTAATAGAATATTTCAATCAGGAGATCTAGGTAGTCCTATAGATAATAGTTAACTTCGCCTAGAACGACTAGGAGGTTTACTTACCCTCCGTTTAACTAGCAATTAATAGCTATAATATAGCTATAATAGGAGTAAGCCTATTCTTTTTCACCTATAGATACTATATCGACCTAGTACTAGTAGTATAACCCGCGCTAGAGCTATTAACCTTACGCAAGTTAGCTACTAATAAGTTCGTTAGTAAACTGAAGTTAACTATAGAGTTAGCCTAAGTAGCTATCGCTATAGCCTAATAGATTATAGAATAATTAGCAAATAGTAAAAGGATGCTAGTAGAATGCTATAAAGTAGGCGATAAGGTCTAGCTATCGCTAGCTAACTTCTATATAGAAAAACCCTATAGGAAATTAGACTAGCTATACCTAAAGTATAAAGTAACTAGGGTAATCTTACTAACTATAGTCGAGTTAAACGTTCTAAGCAAGGTCTATAACTAATTTTATATTAGCCTGCTACGCTACGCTATAAATAACCCCCTCCTAAGCTAAGAAGTCGATAATCCCTAACCGCCCCTGATTTTTAAAGATAGAGAGGATAAGTAGGAAGTCGAGTCCGTTCTAGCTATATGCTAGAAGCGTATAAGTAGGGGTAAGTATTATAAGTTATTAGTTAAATAGATAGGATATAGTTAGCCTACCTAAGAGCCCTTATAATCGCTCTAAGATAACTAGGTAGTAGATAAGTATAAAGAAAAGTATAGCCTAATAAATAAGAATAATAATAACCCCTAGTATATTATGCTATAAGCTAAGTAGTAGTTAATAAGCAGGGGTAGGATAGAAGGATAGTAGCTAAGTAATTTATAATTAGAGGAGTAGGTAGAAATAGGAAGCTCTATTATAGCTTAAGGCTATAGAGAGGCGGAACGGGACCTAAGTAGGCCCTAGATAAGCAGAAGGCAGGTAGATAGTAGGTAAGTAGAAACTATAGACTTAGGAAGATAACCCCTTACTCCTCTTACTCTTTATAAGTAATAATAATAATATTAATAAGCTAAGAAAAGGGGTTAAACTATTAGGAATAAAAGAAAAGCGGGAATAGGACGAACCTTATAGAAGACTTTAGCTATATCTAAGTAAGCCTAGGCAAAGTAGTATAGCTATGCTTTATTAAGCTTAACTAAGAAGAAAAGTAGGGTAGTAGTAATAGTAGAGGTACTAAGGATAGGAATAGCTAGAGAACTAGCAGAGGGTATAGAGGAGGTATCCGACTTAATAGTAGCTTTAATAGCATGCTTTATAGTAGCATAGGTATAGACCTCGTAGTTTTAAATAGAAGTAGTATAAAGGAGTTCTATATAAGCCTCGATCTATATAGGGAGCTATAACTATTAGTAATAACCCTAAAATATAGGAATAGCGGAGTCTTACCGAGGTCTTCTTATCAAGGCTATAATAAGTAAGGTAGTCTTAGCTAAGAAAAGCGAACTCCTCCTAGTAGTAAACTACGCTAGGGTTGCTCTAGTAGAATATTAGCTCTATAGAGAAGGAATAGTAGGGAAGCGATACCTATATTAATATAGGCAGACTTAATAGCCTTATTAGAATAGTAGATATAATAGATAATATTACTTATAATATAGTTAGTCTTATAATAGTTAAAAGGCAATAGGATAGCATACCTCGCTTAATAATATTATAATAAGCTATAATATTACTAGGCTTCTCAGCCTTAGCTATAGCAGATATATACTTTAAGTAAGGAACCTCGCGAAGAGGCCTCTAGATCTTATCCTAGGGGATGCTACTAAAGACGAGCTAGTATAGGTAGGAACCCTAGTAGAATATTAGAAAAACGCTAAATAAGCAGAAGAATATATACTATAAGGGGCTCCTAGGCAATAGGATATATAAGAAGGGGGCGGTTAAGGTACTCGCATAGCTCCTAGCTAGCTAGGGCGTAGAGGGGATTATCCACGAGATCGAAGTTATTAGGAGTAGCCTCCTTATAGTTAAAGAGGCTAGTAGAGGTAGAGTAATTAGAGGGCTAGCCCTTAATAGGAGGAGGAGACTCTATCTCCTTATTAGAATTAGGGAGGGGCTATATAGGGTTAATTATAGTGAAATAATAGAGAAAGAGCAGGTAGTAACTTATAAGGGGTGCTATTATAGAGGTAGGGAAAATTAGATTAATTAGATCTGCATAAGTTAGCGATTAATAGGGGTTCGGATATAATAAACTTATACTAATGCGGACCGAGGGTGCGCTAAAAACGCTACTAAAACGATAAGTTATTAGCTAAAATAATATCGTAATTAATTAATTAACTTACTCTAGTATAGGTTAATAGGAGGAGGAAAAAAGAGGAAGCAAACTAAGGGTATAAAAAATCATATTATTATAATTATTACTAGTAGGGCGTAGAGCAGCTAGTAGCCCGGATTAATATCGCTCTAGACTAGCCCTTAGCCTGTGCTCAAACCTATAACTTATATAAGAGCTAAGGGAGGGGGGGGAGGAGGGGCATATATTATAAGCTATGCTACTACTAGCATCTAGATAGTACTATAGATCCTAAGGATTCTGCCCTCAATAACCGCTCTCACTTAACATTCGCCCTATATCCGCTTTTCTATTGCACGGGGAACTTCCTAGAAAACTTCCCTTCCTTAGCTTAGATTACTATAATTAAGGCACCCCTAAGTTGAATAAACCCGGGCTAGCCCCTCACAATTTATTACTAAGTATCTAGAGGGATTAGTAGTAAAATAATAGACCTTATACTTTTCTATTAATTATAATAATAAGGCAAAGGATATTACTTAGGTAATAATAAAGAACTAGTTAACTAATAGGATAGCTAATATAAGGTCTAAAACCCTTAGTATATAAACCTAGCTTAAATAGGCTTATTTATAACTAGGATAATTATACTAGAGCTTTATTACTTACTATAAAAAGATTAGAATGAAGAGCTCCTACTAATAACTAGAACAGATCTAGTTAGCTAATATAGTAGCTAGGCTAGACCCTAAGCTCTAATACTATATTATAATAAATAGATTACTAAAATTATAGCTTAACCTTAATATAAAAGCTAGGAATACTAAACTTATAATTAATATATAAGTATATAAGGCGCTAATAAGGGACTAGGGGACTAATAATAAGGAATAATAACTAGAGGGCTAAACTACTAATCTAGAGGGATAAACTAAGACTATAAGGGGGGATTATAGTAATAATAATAACTACTAAGAGGATACTAAGGACTTACTATAGGATATTAAAAAGGAAATTATCTATTATAGTTATAAAATAAAAGGCTATATTATATTAAGATGTTTATACTATAAGAAGTATAGCTACCCCTACTAAAAAGGCAAACCTATAAAGGTATCGAGGGGCTAAGAGCCATAGTTAGGTCAAACTAATAATAGAAGCACCTAAAAGGTAGGTCTAGTATTATTATACTACTTTTGCTTGCTTCTTCTAAGATCCCTCTTTTCTAGCCTTTAGTAAGTACTCTCTAAGTCCTTACTATAAGGGTTCTATGCCCTAGACCTATAAGCCTCTCTATTCTTTTAGCTTATGCTAGCTGAGGTATTTCCAGCTTCTCTAGCCTAGGTATCTAGTCCCTTATGTTTATCCCCCTTCTAATTATAATAGTCTCTACTATAAGGTTAGGTATTATAGGTTAGTCCTCTATTATTATCCTTCTTAGTTATCTAGGGTAGGTCCTAGTCCTTTACTATTATCGCTATTATCTAGCGTAGTAATAGTTTGCTATATATTTACTAAAGAATAATAGAGCTCTTAGGGTTATAGATATAGTAGCTAAGCTTATAGTCCTATTCCTTATAGTTCCTTTCCTTTTAGGCCTTTTTTATACCCTCTATCTGGGGTTATTCTAATAGGATCCTATTATTTTCTTTTAAAAGAGAATAGTTATCCTTATAATAACTTCGTTTTTACTCTCTAGCTATTCGCCCTTTATCTAGCGAGCACTCTCTAATATTATATCCTTATAATAACTTCGTTTTTTATCCTATTATCCCCCTTCTAAATAGGTATATTACAAGGCTATTAAATAGGTTAGATAGCAACTATTATTACTAATTTACTATATCTACCTCCTAGTAGGTAGTACCTGCTATAGTGAATAATTACTATTCTTTGCTATCTAAAGTTATATCTGCTTTTGCAATAGTTTAGCGAGGCCTCTTTAGCTATTTATAAAATAATAGCTTTTTCTACCCTAGGGTTAGTTCTTTTCCCTCCTTATTATATCATATTATTTAATAACTACTTTCATATTACCTAAGGCCTTTATTAAGCTTTTATAGACCCTTTATAGGTGTCACAGTCTTCCTACTAGCCTGGGGCTATAGTAGGGGTCGCTAAGACTGCGAGTGAAACAAGGAAAAGAGCAATATAAGCGTGAATAATAACAAATAGTATAATAGGTAATTATAGGTATATCGTAATATATTCTATAATAGCCGAGCCTTCTAAGCTTATTTACTAGAAGTCTCCTACTTAAAGGATAGGCGTTAAGCCTAACTATAGTTATACAGAATACTATATAATAGCTAAGTATATTACTAAAAGGCGTATAATATATACCCCCTTTTTAAAAAGTAATTATCCTAATTGCTATCTCTATCGATCTAGGATATATATACTTAATATTCCCTTCTCTCCCTCTTTACGTTCTAATTACTAGAAATTACTATAGCGTTATTAATTAGTTATTACGCTAGTAGAGGAGTATATTAAACTTAGATATCTACTAGCGCTTAGCAGCGCTATTATTACTAGTATCGCTTAGTGCGAGTTGCTTATTGCTAGTATGCTAGAGACCCTCGATTATAGTATAGAGGTTTGCAATCTTAGTGCGAAGGCTTGCGATCTCCTTAGTCTTAACTATATTAATAGCTATGCGAATCTTATTAGCAACTACCTGCTTAGATATGCTATTATTCTTAAGTTTAGCGAGATGCTTGCTAATAGCGTTAATATTAATAATATCTATATTAGCTATATTAATCTCTATAGTATCGAGGTGAGGAAGGATTTCCTATTAGATGCTATTAATAATAGTATTAATATTACCCTTAGCCTTATTAGCGAGGTCCTTTGCGTTTTTAGTATCCTTGCAGGCTAATAGGTCTATAGTAGTAATATTACTAATATTAATAAGCAGGGCGATAGAAAGGAGGTTAATACGGTTTATTATAATAAGGTTACTAGTAATAATTCTATTAGTATAACTATAGGCGTTATAAAAGTATAT
>JAOQIF010001633.1:0-13090 GCA_026260285.1 Colletotrichum sansevieriae | reverse complement strand
AAGTATTGCTTTTCTAAGGGTAATATAACCTTAGATAGAAAAAGCACTAGTTAGATATAGATTTATGCGATATCTTTACTAGGTATATTAGTACTATTCTATAGGATACCTAGTTAGAATACTATAAGCCTAAAGCCGCTTTTATAGGTATTAACCTTAGAAAATATAGGCTTATTTAGGTTATAGTAATATCTTATAACCTAGTTATAGAGATTATCTTAGAAGGCGTTCTACGCCTCTTGCTCGCTTAGTATTAGCTCGAATAATACCTTTTAGACCCTCTTTATTCGAACTACTTTTAATAGACCGTTAAGAAGCATATTTTTATTACGGAGTTTCGCAGTAAGACGGGTCTTTCTATCCTATAGTAGTATTATAATAATATTATACTAGGGTATATTATATTATAGCTATCTAGCTATTCCGAGGTATCTCTCGATATTATAGGGAGTTTTTAGGAAGCGGAGGTTCTTAAAAGCTTTAATCCTATCCTCTATTTATTTAATACTATTAGTATTTATAATATAGCTAAGGAGTCTTACTTTAAGAAACCCTATAAAGGACTTCTTAGGTCTAATATTAAGGCGGTTATTCTCGAAGAGCTTGAGAATAATATCGATATACTAGAGATAATCCTCGTTATTATTACTAATGATAATAATATTATTAATATATGCTCGAGCAAAGTACCTATAGTTATGCAGGAGGCGATCTATAAAACGCTAGGCATAGGCTAGTAAGTTCTTAAATCCTATGAGGATAATATTAGAAACCTCGATACCGCGGGGACTTATTACTACTATCCTATTATAATATCTTAAGTAGATTAGCAGTTAATAGAAGAACCTAGTAGCGTTAAATATTATTATATATTTCTTCCCTCTAAGGGTATCTATTATATTATCTTAGTTAGGAAGCGGGTATATATCTAGGATAGTGATTTAGTTAAGAGGGCAGAAGTTAATAATAACCCTGCTTTTTTTTATACTATTAACTACTTGCTATATAACGAAGAGCGGATAGACGACTAGGATTAGCTTATCACCCCATACTATCTTGCTATTAGTATATATCTTACTATAGATATTCTTAATAACTTCGAGGTCTTTAGCGCTAAGGGGGTAAGGCTTTACCATAGCCTTCTAGTTTTGCTACCCTTTAATAAGCTTAATACGTATATATTAGTTATCTAGCATAAGTACGATCCCCTTATTATAATATACGTCTCGGTTATTAAGGATTTCCTTAAGTCTACTAGCGAAAACCGCATCCTAATTATAGATCTTAACTCTATCCTTGCTATATATAACTAGGATATCTTTTATCTTAGATATTCTATAAGATAGAATATTATCCGCTTAATAAAGTAATCCTAGGCTAGATTTAGCAGGCGGGGTTATAAACTACGCACTAGCTGCTATATTACTTATAGCTCTATTCAATTTAGATTGCGAGAACTAGCGCGAGTTTAATTCTCCTCCTATAAGGGTGATAATATCTACATAATTAACGAGGTTAGCTATCTCCTCTACTTCTATTAGGATAATATAGCCTAGCTGCTATCCTCTTAGGATTATTATAAGCCTATCTATTATATTTCGCATAAGGACGAGCTTAGGGTTATCTACTATAACTATTATATTAACTACGCCTCTATAACTAGATTGAAACTACTAAGTATTAAAGCCTTACTAGCTTAACTTAGGGAGGTTTATAAAGCTAGTTATAATAAATATATCGCTCTGCAGGGGAATAACTATAGTATAGGTATTATTAACTCGTCTAGTTACTAAATGCTATCTCCTGAACTGAACTAGATACTGCATTCCATATACTAAGCGGAACTTAACTATACCCTTATTAAAGTCTATAACTAGCCCGTGATCTTCATAGAATAGTATTCCTAGCAGAAGATTCGCTCCGAGGGTATTTATAACTCTAGCTATAATAATAACGTAGCTATAGATCTCTACGTTGCTAATAGTGCCTAGGATATAGAAGTTAAATATAACCTGCTCTATTATATAAAAGGTTAAGTCTATTATATTTATCTTCTATAATTCTATTATTTTAAACATAGGATTTCGCGCAAAGCATAGCACCTAATTCCTATTAACTAGGGTTATTAAGGCGCCTATATTAATATAGACTTCCTCTAGGCTAGCTATATCGTCGCTTTTTATATTAAGGCGGAGATATATCTATTTAGCTAGTATTATTTATTTCACTAGTTTCACCTAGGTATTAATAATTTAGTTTTTCTTAAGTAATACCTGCGCGTTATTTACTAGGAGAGTTGCAACGAGACCTATGAAATTCACTATATTATTAATATAATATATAGCAGAGTCTAGAACTAAAGTAGTTAGGGAGATCGCCAGCAGGCTTCTCGCTATAACTACGATATCCGTTATCTAGCCCGCTATTTCCTCTTTGCGCAGTTGCTCTAATAGGGTAGCTAAATTATAGGGGACTTCCTATACGTCTAGTAGGATATAGCTACTATTAACGAGGTTATTGATATTATAGTCGTCGTTATAATCCTCCTATATATAATAGGCGTCTAAGTTAGTCTAGCCTAGTCTATTATACTTTATATAACGTTAAAAACCTAGGTTTCTCTATAGCTAGTTCTATAGGTAGCAATCTTTCTAGTTTTAATAGTTATTAGAGCGCTAGAAGCGTTGCTAAGGTTAATAACGTTATTAGGGTTACGGATTATTATAATTATCCCGTTAGAAGTCTCGGTTATTCTATTATCCCTTATTATTAGTCTATATTATATTATTAGATTCTTCTGCTATATAGTTAATACTAATTAGCGCCTAGAGTCTGCGCTAAACTACTTTGCGTTTTTTCTTAGCTATATTAAGGTAATCCTCGAGAGTATCGCTAGTAGTTAGTTTATCTAGGAATTGCTAAAGCTCTAGGTCGATTGCATTATAGAAGATTATTAATAGCTAACTAACTATAGATATTAGTCCTATCTACGCTCTATTATATTTAAAATAGTTCTAAGTAAAGTTAAAAATATCTTTATCTCCCTTAAGGTCTTCTATAGTAAACCTATATATAGCAATCTATTAGATAGACTCCTATTAGGTTAGCATAAAGCATCTCCTAATAGCATCGCATAGGGCGTGATATCCTGCGCAGAGGTAGTTCTATTATTTAATTAGCCCGAGTTAGTATTCCTACTAGCTAAGTGCTTTTCCTTATAATAAAGAGCTCTAATTCTATATAATCTCTAAAGCTATAACTAGGCTAGTAGTTTTAGTATCTAGGCTAGAGATCTATAGATCTATCTCCTTATAGTATAGAATATCCTAGTTATAAAAGACGGGCTCTATACTATACTTCTTCTCAATATCTAGCTAAAAAACACTATATTATTAGGTAAGTCTACCTTCCTATTAAGTTCCTATAAGCTATAGCGCCCTAGTATTAGCCTCAAGCTAGCTAAATACTCGAAGGAGTAAAGCCTCGAGACCCTAGGCTAGTAGCTCTAAGTAGGGCCCCTGGGATAATAGTAAAAATATTAGTAGTAGTGCTAAATTCTATTATAGCAGCTAGGTCCTCCCTACTCATATATCTTACTTCAGCGAACCCGTAGTAGTACTATAAAGAATTTATAGTATGCTATAGATTTTTTGCTCTAATAATCCTATAATAATATCTTCTAGCGCTATAACTCGTAGTTTAGGGTTTTTTCCGCTCTTATTATAAATATTATTTATTATAGCTCTTGCCTTAATAGGAGGTCCTAGGGGTTCGATATCTAACTAGCTAGACTAGATAGGAGTTATAACTCTTTTATCTCTCGGGGGCAGAAGGGTAATTCTCTCGCTAGCTCTATAAAGGCTTTCTTCTCTAGATAGGGGTATAAAAAGTGCTACTATTACTAGAATATCCCTTATAGCTGTAATTATATTAATAATGCTAATTAATATAGTTATATAGTTATTAGGCTCGAGTATCTAGTAATAGCATAGATTAGCTTTTGCCTTCTAGCTTATATTAATAATATCTATATAAGGTATATAGTTACTATCCTATTTAAGAGAGACGAGGTTCGCTATCTAGTTGCAAAATTATTTACTAAGGCTAAGGGTAAAGTTATAATCCTTATAAGCCTGCTAGAAACTATAGAGCTTATAAGCCTTATTATAGTATCCGATTCTAGCTATATCTCCTGCGTTATAATATTCCTCTATAAGAGAGGGATTACTATATTAATTTAATATTAAACTCGAATAATTAGCTATATAAGTTAATAGTTAAGAACTCTATCTCTTTAACTTCTTTAACTTCCTTCCTCTTAATATATAAATACTTTTAGGAGGGGGTTTCGAGGTTGAGTCCGAGTCCTCTACCTTATTATAAGTCTTTATAGTATAAAGGAGGTCTTAGATAAGGAAAAAAAGGATAGGTGGTGCTACTAGATATTATAGTCTTCCTACTAGCCTAGGATTATAATAGGGGTTACTAAGACCATAAATAAAATAAGAAAAAGAGCAATATAAGTGTGAATAATAATAAATAGTATAATAGGCAATTATAGGTATATCGTGATATATTCTATGATAGCCCAGCCTTCTAAGCTATCTACTAGAAGTCTCCTACTTAAAGGATGGGCGTTGAGCCTAACCGTGGTCACGTGGAATACCACGCGATGGCCGACTATATCACCAAAAGGCGTGTGACATACGCCTTCTTTTAGGGCTTTATTAGGACCCTAAAGGATAAACTCTTTAAGTAGGATATTAACCGTACTAATATATATATTATTACCCTATATATATAGAGATTATAGGAGATTATAGAAGGGAGATGCGGGGGAATATCTACTAGCTATTCCGAGTTATATAAGCAACTACACTCAGGCTCTCTAGACTGCCCTTATAAGAGCGGCTCGCAACCCCCTAGGTTAATAGACTCAAGGGATCGATACCTAGAGACCCTATCCCGGAACGACTACTTAGCGGATACTTATGCAACGCCTAGCGCTAGTAGTGCAACTACTAACTCCCGGGGACCTTAATACTATAACTATAAGAAGTATAGCTATATCTCCCCTAACTATACTAAAACCCGTATATAGCTAATAGGTAGTAATTAGAACCTAAACCTAAGACGGGGCGGGATAAGCGTAATTATAATACTTAGTATAACTAATACTAAAGACTTAGGAAACGAGTAGGCATAGATATAACCCTAATAGGTATTATACTAGAAATCACCTCGGTTCTAGTAGGATAGATTATTAAGGGATAGGTATTAGCGCTCCGAGCATCTAGCGAAGTCGAACTAGAGGTTAATATAAATATCTATATAGTAGTAGATATTATATAAGAAGATCTTACTAAGAGGCTCTAACTAAAGGAGGCTATTAGTATTACTACCCTTGAATTAGTAGATTTCTAGGGAAGGCTTATACCTATAAGTAAGGTCTACTAGCTTATATTCTTCCTTATAAATAGTTAGAATTACTTATAGAAGATTCGCTAGGCTTTTATTATAAACCCTCGCCCTAAAGGAGCAGGAGATATCCTTCTATTTAATAACTTAATAGGATAAGAAGGTATCTATATAGATATCTATGCATATACCTAGTTATATAAACCCCTCTTACTTGCTAAACTAGAAGTAATTATCTAAGAGATTATGGAGAATAGCTAATAGGCTTATATTATATATCTAATAAGTGCTATAAGCCCTAATAAGAAGGATATAGAGTCCTTAGGTAAAGATTCGCTAGATAATAAGCAAGAGAAGAAGATTCCTAGGGAACTTTAAGACTTTGCTAATATTTTTAATAAGGAGAATGCGAAGAAAGTTCCGAGGCTAAAGGGAGCGGTATACTATATTAAACTAAAACCTAGTAAGGAACCCCTATATAGACCTATATACCCTATATTAGCATAGTAGTTATAAACGCTTACTAAGTATATCTAGGATATAGAGGTAGCAGGCTATATATACTACTTAACTAGCTCTATAGAAGCACTAATGCTATTTATACTTAAGAAGGATAGAAGCCTATAACTATATATAGACTATAGGGGATTAAATAAAATCATAGTAAAGAACTATTATCCTCTACTACTAATTAGCAAGCTTCTAGATAGACTCGCTAGAGTAAAGTTTATTTCTAAGATTAACTTAAGCGAGGTATACTACTAAATTATAATTAATAAAGCAGATAGGTAGAAAATAGCGTTTAGAATGCGATATAGGTACTTCGAGTATATTATAATACTATTTAGGCTTATAAATACCCTAGCAACCTTTTAGGCGTATATTTACTAAATACTTACTAACCTTTTAGATACCTGCTATATTATATACTTAGATAATATTCTAATCTACTTAGATATAAGGGAATAGTATACTAAGGACCTCTATACTATCTTACGCTACCTAAGGGCTACTAAGCTATTTATAAAACTAAAGAAATATAACTTCTACTAGGTAGAAGTAGATTTTCTAGGTTTCTATATTACCTAAGATAGTATTAGGATAGACCTGGATAGAGTTTAAGCGGTTACTAAATAGCTAGTACTAAAATCTTTGAGAGATATCTAAGTATTCCTTAGTTTTTATAACTTTTACTATAAGTTTATTATAAGATATTCTTATATTGCAGCCCCTATAAATAGCACGCTTAAGGGAAGCTAGAATAGCATAAAGTCGGGAGCCTTTGCCTAGATAGGGGAGATATAGACTATATTCGAGATACTTCAGAGAGTATTCGCTAAAGCCCTAATACTAAGATACTATAACCTAGCGTTAGAAACTAGGGTTAAGACTAATATATCCACTTAGGTAGGGTTTAGCATGCTCTTATAGAAATATAATATAGTTTAGTACTTAGTAGCCTTCTAGTTAAGGAAGCTCTTAGATATAGAGAGGTGCTAGGCTATAGGGTAATAGGAACTCCTTACTATTATAGAAAGTTTAGATTACTAAGCGTAATATCTACAAGGATTTCCTAAGAAATTTATAATACTTATAAACTATATAGCGCTAAAAGGAGTGCTTGCTACGCCTGCGCAGGATATTTGCAGAAGACTCGTGGGATAGGTTTTCTACTTATTAGTATTTAACTTTGAAATCTAGTATAGGTCGGGGGTTATTAATCTAGTAAATAGACTATTATAACGCCCTAACTATATGGTAGAAGATACTAAGGTGGATAATATACTTCCCACATTTAGAAAGAAACTTAGGCTTATTAGCTAGCTTTTAGTAAATATTCGCTAGTATATTACTAAGCTTAAAGGAACTATAGCTATCGCAAGAACTTATACCTAAGCTATCTAGCAAAGCATATAAGAACCTTGCTAGAGGGCTAGCTCTAAGGTTAAGGGATCCTCACCCTTAAGTTAGTACTACCCTATAATAGGTATTAATAAGCTACTACGTATAAGTATATATATTAGCGCTATTACCCGTATAAAAGTATATATAGGTGCTATGCTAACTACTCTATAAGAGAATAGCGATAGGCTAGAGGACTTAGGTGGAGCTGGGGTTACTATACTAGAATAGTATATCCTACGTGCTATAATAAGGGAGCTTATTTAGGATAAAACGGCTTATATACTACGACTAGGCGTAGATCTCGAATAAATAGTTAGAGGATTATAGGCTAAAGACCCCTTCTATAGAGATATTATAGCTAAGGTTCGCTAGGATACTAGGGAATACTAAGGATACCGAGTTAATAAGAATAATATCCTTTGGTTTAGAAGAAGACTTATTATCCTAGAAGAGGGATCCCTCTGCTATAAAATCCTAAAGAACTATTATAACGCGCTTAGATTAGGGTATATAGGAGCAAATAAGATAGCTAAGCTAATCTTATAAAAGTTTTATTAGCTATATTTAATAGAGGATATATAGTGATATATTACTAAGTACCCGCGCTGCTAAGGGGTATGCATACTACGGCATAAGCTATATAAGCTACTGCAAATACTAGAACTACTAGTATACCTATTCTAATAGATTTCTTTAGACTTTTTAACTAGTTTGCTAGAAAGTTATTCAGATAACGGAGTTACTAATAATACGATCCTAGTAATTATATATTAGATAAATAAAGTAGCACGGTTCTTAGTAATAACTAAGCGACTAGATACTACGGGTTTAGCGAGGATCCTATATTAAGAGATCGAGTGCTAATATAGCATGCTAGAGGTTATTATTAGTAACTAAGATAAACTAATTACTAGCTAGTTCTAGCGAGACTAGACTAAGGCCTGAGATATAGAAGGGCGTATCTCTACTGCATAGTATTTATAAATAGATAGCTAGACTGAAAGAATATACTAAACCTTAACTATATATCTTATAAAGTTTAGCGAAAGCTTATATAACTAATAGGCAATATAATTAGTTAAAGCTGAATTTTTATATAATAATAGCAAATATATTACTATTAGTATATCCCTATTTAAGGCCCTTATAGGATATTACCCTCGAATAGTTAACTACTACTTGCTAAATATGAAGATTAGGACCTAAGGGGTTAATAAAAGGCTTAAGAAGCTAATAGAGGTTTGCTAAAGAATAGCTAAGACCTAGCAATATATAACTAAGGTATAAGCTAAAAATATGAATATTAGAAGAAAAGCGTAATTATATAATATTAGAGATATTATAGGACTCTTAATAAATAACTTCCGTTTTATAAAGAGCTAGCGAAAGCTTGCTCTAAGATTTATTCTAGTGCTAGTTATAGAAGTTATAAGCTCTAATGCCTATAGAGTATAACTCCTAGAGAAGTATAGCAGAGCGTATAATATCTTCTCTATTACTCTACTTAAGCTATAATATATCTAAAAGCTTGCTAAGGGGTAGCTCCTAGACCTTAAAGAAGACCCTGAGGAATAGGAAGTTAAGGATATTATATTATAGAGGGAAGCGCTAATAAGCCCCCTATATTTAGTTAAGTAGAAAGGCTAGCTAGTAGAGTATAATACCTAGGAGCCTGAAGAATACTTAGCGAACGCTTTGCAAATCCTCGCTAGATTTAAGAAATAGTAGTATAAGTTATATTATAAGTAGGATAATAAGTAGTATAGATTAATAAGAAGAGTTAATTAACTATAAGAAGGCTGAAATGCTAAGAGAAGACCCCCCCCTATAAAAGCAATGCAAACCCTATGGATATCTAACCTTATATTACTATAGAAGTCTATTACACCTTTGCTGAAGTTCCGCTAGTACTACTACTTATCGTTATTATTATTACCCTCGTTATTATTATTATTATCCTCGCTCTCCTCCTTAGAGCTATCGCTAGTATTATTACTATTATTACCCTAACTATTACTCTCTATAGTATTATTAGAGTTGCTATCCTCTATAGCTAAGGACTCGTCCTCCTCGCTACTACGAACCTAGTACTACTAAGCTATTACTAAGTCGTTGCTAACCTTCTTATAAGAATTAGGTCGAGGCGCAGGACTACTACTAATAACCTTAAAGATAGCAATAGGAGCTCGGTAGTAAGCATTATAAAGCATATAAGAATCTTAGACCTTTAAAGGCTCTTATAAAAGAAGTATAGATATATAGGTATCGCTCTTTAAAAGACGCATTATTAGGATATTAGCAAGC
Source organism: Colletotrichum sansevieriae (assembly GCA_026260285.1). NCBI lineage: Eukaryota > Fungi > Ascomycota > Sordariomycetes > Glomerellales > Glomerellaceae > Colletotrichum > Colletotrichum sansevieriae. Next base: position 3,463 of record JAOQIF010001633.1, on the reverse strand, counting down.
TTATTAAGAAAGGTAGCTTACTTAAAGATATAGGTCTTATTATATAAATAAGTAGAGAGAGTATTATCGAGCTATATTATAATCTCCTTAACTAAAACCTTATCCTTAGCCTAGCGAGCTGCTTATAAATATATATTAGATCGATAAAAGGGTAAGACTAACTATAAGGTAAAACCTACCTCAAGCGAAACCTATAGATATGCTTAGGTATACGAAGCTATACTCTCCTCGATACCTATAGCAAGGAGTTAGTTCTTATAGTTCTTAGAACTAGGCTTAAGACTAGCAGGGTTTATTAATTAGTTATAGAGGCGTTAGAGAAGCTCCTACCCCTGCTCTATAGCTATAAAGATATAGAAGATTTCGTACTACTAATACTAGCTAGTAGTAACTATATAAATATAACGCTTAACCTAGTTCTAATAGAAATAAGTAGTACTAATAAGATAAGTAGGAATCTAGAAATAGGAAAAGCTAGCCTATACCTCCCCCGAATGATCGCCGAACTTACCCTATAGCACTTAATACTACGAACCTAGTATAACTCGCACGTATAATTACTATTATATTAATAAGCATAGATAACCTAGGTATTCTTAGGGAGCTATAGCGCGCAGCTAATGCAGGGTTCGCTACTACCCGTCTAGTTATACTAATAGTTGCTATTGCTAAGTTCGGCTTTAGTAGGGCTATACTTAGCGAGGAGTTAGCTAATAAGGCTCTTAGTGCTTATGATATTTAAGGAAGTATTAAAAGATAGGAAGGGTCTATAAAGGCTTGATAAAGGGCTTAGATAATATAAAAGTAGTTATTAAATAATATAATATAATAAGGAGGGAAAAGAACTAACCCTAGGGTAGGAAAAAGCTATTATTTTATAAATAGCTAAAGAGACCTCGCTAAACTATTATAAAAGTAGATATAACTTCAGATAGCAAAGAATAGCAATTACTTACTATAGCAGGTACTACCTACTAGGAGGTAGATATAGTGAATTAGTAATAGTAGTTACTATCTAACCTATTTAATAGCCTTATGATATACCTATTTAAAAGGGGGATAATAGGATAAAACCGATGCTATTATAAGGGTATAGTATAAGAAGGTACTCGCTAGATAAAGGGCGAATAGCAGGAGAATAAAAACGAAGTTATTATAAGGATAACTACCCTCTTTTAAAAGGAAATAAGGGGATCCCTTTAGAATAGCCTAGATAGAGAGTATAAAAGGGCCCAAAGGGAGAGGAACTATAAGAAATAGGACTATAGGCTTAGCTATTATATCTATAACTCCAAGGGCCCTACCGTCTTTTAGTAAATACTTAGCGAATAGTTACTATACTAGATAATAATAATAATAAGTAAAGGACTAGGACCTACCCTAGATAGCTAAGAAGGATAATAATAGAGGGCTGACCTATAATACCCGACCTTATAGTAAGGACTACTATAATTAGAAGGGGGATAATTATAAGGGACTAGATACCTAGACTAGAGAAGCTAGAGATACCTCGGCTAGTATAGGCTAAAGGGATAGAGAGGTCTATAGGTCTAGGGTATAGAACCCTTATAGTAAAGACCTAGTAAATACTTACTGAAGGCTAGAAATAAAGGATCTTAGAAGAAGCAAGCAAAAGTAGCGTAATAATACCGATCCTACCTTTTAGGTGCTTCTGCTATTAGTTTGACCTGACCGTGGCTCTTAGCCCCTCGATACCTTTACATTTTAAAGATTTAAGGTTCCTATGTGCTTTATAATACCTATTACTAAGCTCTTATTACTATCTTTAAGGTTATTAATAGTAGCCCCGCGCCTTAACCTAATTTTTATAAGAAGGTTAGTAATAACTTAGTAATAGCTTATTAATACTAGGTTAATAGCAACGAGGAGGATAAGTCCTTGGGTGCAGAGGATAGTAACTCTAATAATACTATAGAGAGCGATAGTTAGTATAATAATAGTAGTACTATTAGCAATAGCTCAGAAGAAGAGAGCGAGGATAGTAATAGTAGCAACGAGGATAATAATAGTAATAATAATAAGGAAGAGGGGAATAGTAATAATAATAAGTAGTAGTACTAGCGGAACTTTAGCGAATATGTAGTAGACTTCTATAGTAGTATAAGGTTAGATACCTATAGGTTTTGTATTACTTTAAAGGGGGGGGGTTCTTCTCTTAGCGTTTTCGCTATCTTATAGTTAATTAACTTTTCTTATTGCTCTATACTACTTATTATCCTACTTATAATATAACTTATATTGCTATTTCCTAAATCTAGCGAGGATTTATAAAGCGTTTACTAAGTGTTCTTTAGGCTCCTAGGTATTATACTCTACTAGCTAGCCTTTCTACTTAACTAAATATAAGGGGCTTATTAGCGCTTCCCTCCATAATATAATATCCTTAACTTCCCACCTTTTAGGGTCTTCTTTAAGGTCTAGGAGCTACCCCTTAGCAAGCTTTTAGCTATATTATAGCTTAAGCAAAGTAATAGAGAAGATATTATACGCTCTATTATACTTCTCTAGAAGTTATACTCTATAGGTATTAGAGCTTATAACTTCTATAACTAGCATAGGAGTAAATTATAGGGCGAGCTTTTGCTAACTTTTTATAAAATAGAAGTTCTTTATTAAGAGTCCTATAATATCTCTAATATTATATAATTATACTTTCCTTCTAGTATTTATATTCTTAGCTTATACCTTTATTATATACTACTAATTCTTAGCTATTCTTTAGCAAACCTCTATAAGCTTCTTAAGCTTTTTATTAACCCCTTAGGTCCTGATCTTAATATTTAGTAAGTAGTAGTTAATTATTTGAGAGTAATATCCTATAAAGGCCTCGAATAGGGATATGCTAATAGTAGTATATTTGCTATTATTATATAAAAATTCGGCTTTAACTAATTATATTGCTTATTAGTCTCGCGAGCCTTTGCTAAACTTTATAAGATATATAGTTAAGGCTTCTATTTAATAGAAGTTGCACTTCTTTAGTTTTATAAATAGCTTAGCAGCCTTTAGGTAGCATAGGATAGTATAGAGATCCTTAGTATATTATTCCCTTATATCTAAGTATACTAGAATATTATCTAGATATATAATATAATAGGTATCTAGAATATTAGCGAGTATTTAGTAAATATATGCCTAAAAGGTTGCTAGGGTATTTATAAGCCTAAATAGTATTATAATATACTTAAAGTACCTATATTATATTCTAAATACTATCTTCTACCTATTTGCTTTATTAATTGCAATTTAATAGTATACCTTACTTAAGTTAATCTTAAAAATAAACTTTGCTCTAGCGAGTCTATCTAAAAGCTTGCTATTATTTTGTCCTCTATAGTCTATATATAGTTATAAGCTTCTATCCTTCTTAGGTATAAATAGCACTAGTGCTCCTATAGAGCTAGTTAAGCAGCATATATAGCCTGCTGCCTCTATATCCTAA
>JAOQIF010001632.1:0-13097 GCA_026260285.1 Colletotrichum sansevieriae | reverse complement strand
ATAATATTATTGCTTATTATAGGAGGTCTATTAGGTAATAATTAGTATATAGGAGAGAAATAAATAAATAAAAAGTATAAGTATGCCTAAATAAAAGTAGGCAGGTATAGTAAATAGAAAGGAAGGTATAGAAGGAGAGGAAAATAAAAAATAATTTTATAATAAGGGTTAGTAAAGAAGGCGTATAAAAGTTAGTACCCTCTGCTCCTTCCTATTTATTTTAATATAAGATAGAGAGATCGAGGGAAGAGTAGTTAATAGCAAAAAATAGTAATAATAAAGGGAAAATTTGCAATCCTAATATTAATTCAGGGTATATATATTTATCCTATTAAAAGGATAGGAAAACTATTTAGTTATGCATAAGGTGCGCGCCTTCTTATAGCTCTTTTAGTATCCTAGCTAAGGGGGAATTTAGCGTTATACGTATTAATAAGATCGTTTATATTAGGTAATAGGGAGTCTCTTTATTCCTAGGTATCGTCTTTTGCTATAAAGCCTTTCTATCGGACGAGGTATTTAATAGTAGGTTTATAATTCCTCTATAAGACTCTTCGTTTAATAATATAATTAAGTTCCTACTCCTTACTACTATTAACCTTAATAGGCTTTAGTAGCTAAGTCTCGCGGTTAAACGGGTCTTTTCCTTAGGCTAGCTTATATAGCTAGGCTATAGAGAGGATTAGGTGAACCTGCTAATGCTTAGGAATATCTACCTTATAGGTGAGAGGACTGACGATATACTTAATTCGGAAGGGTCCTATCTATCTAGAGGTCTATTTACTATTATATTATCTTAGTAAGTAGAATCCTTTGCTAAGTTATATCTAGACTTTATCCCCTTCGTTAAAAGTTATATTAATATAGCAGTTATTATATCTCTCCTTGCGCAAGGCGTTCGCTATATTAATAAGTAGTAGTACCTCCTTCTAATATATCTCCCTAAGGATAATAAGGCTCTTAGTCAGGGCGCTCGTTTATATAACTATATTAAGGATATTTCATAGCTTAAATCCGAATATAACCTCATTTAGTAATCATCCGATTATAGTAGATAGGGAGTTATTGAGATTATGCTATAGGGCAGGTAGTATATTAATCTATAGTATATTAGGGGATTTAGATATATAGAACCGTATTATAATTTTAGTAGTCTAGTTTATTCTTTTGCTTTACCCGTCCGTCTAGGGGTAGTATGCTATTAAGAGGAGGAGCCTGATATAAAGGGCGTTAAATATCGCATGCTATACTATAGAGATAAACTTTAGATCCTAGTTACTAATAATATAATATAGAATTCCTTAGTCTAAGAGGAAAAATACGTAGAGTAGGACTATTACTTATTCTTTTGCTCTATAGGTTAAATATCCTATAAGAAGGATTATCTTCTTTAAGAATTTATATATTACTATTACTAATATATCTAACTCCGGGAAACCTAGCAGGGCATAGGGACTTCCGTGGGATAGCACCTTAGGCATATTAGTAACGAAGTCTATAGTAATAGTATTATAAGGGATATCTATAATAGGGATAGGTTATAGCTGCCCTAGTAGCCTTTAGCGGTCGATTTAGTTCTCTTTATACTAGTTATAATAAATAATATATTATTATATAAGCGACTTCTTATTATAAAACTAAAAAGTCGATATTTCTACTATTATATAGTCCGCGCTAAAGTAATATTTTTCGTTATAACTAAGGCGGAGAATCGCAAGTACTAACTTACGCGGGATATAAAGTCTCTAGGTGCTATTAGTAGCTATGTGAAGGATAAGCCCTTCTAGCGATAGGCTCTAAGGAGTTATTCGATAGCGTTTTAGGGCTCTCTTAGTAGCTCTAGCGTTATTTTCCTTAGTAGTAGCGTTAAATAGTAACTACTATTTGCCTAGTTCTTTCTACTAGGATCGGAGTTATTTAAGAATTTTGCTATACCTCGTGTCGTTAGTATAATTATCTATAATCTTAGCAATAAAGTCCTCTGAAATACTTATAGTTATCTCCCCTATTACTCTATAGGCTTATAACTTCTCAGCTAACTAGTTAATTATGCTTATAAATCCTGCGTTATTATTATTATTATTACTATAGGTTATTTCTATGAGAACGTTGCTATCCTTAAACCTATTAGCTCGTCCTGAGGCTATAAGCAATAGCAGGCGCGAGAGGGTATTAGGGATAACGTTAAGCTTCCCTAGTATATAGGTAATATTGAGGTTGAATTGCAATAGGTAGTTTATAGCGCTTGCGAGCTATAGGTTAGCCTTATTAAGGTCTATAGTCTATAGCGAGGTATATATAAGAATTCCCTTCATAGCTGCGTGATCTATGAGAATTTATATAGGGTGCTTATTCAATTGCACGAGCTTATAGAGCTTTTTTATAACCTATATTACTACTACTACCTCTACTTCTATAGTAAAATATCGCTTTTCTAAGGGCGATATAACCTTAGATAGAAATAGTACTAGTTAGATATAGATTTACGCGATATCTTTACTAGGTATATTAGTGCTATTCTATAGGATGCTTAGTTAAAATATTATAAGCCTAAAGCTGCCTTTATAGGTATTAACCTTAAAAAATATAGGCTTATTTGGGTTATAGTAGTATCTTCTAACCTAGTTATAGAGATTCTCTTAGAGGGCGTTCTACGCCTCTTGCTTACTTAGTATTAGCTTAAATAATACCTTTTGGACCCTCTTTATTCAAACTACCTTTAATAGACCGTTAGGAAGCATATTTTTATTATAGAGTTTTATAATAAGACGGGTCTTTCTATCCTATAGTAGCATTATAATAATATTATACTAGGGTATATTATATCGTAGCTATCTAGCTATTCCGAGGTATCTCTTAATATTATAGAGAGTTTTCGGGAAGCGGAGGTTCTTAAAAGCTACGATCCTATCCTTTATTTATTTAATACTATTAGCATTTATAGTATAGCTAAGGAGTCTTACTTTAAGAAACCCTATAAAGGACTTCTTAGGTCTAATATAAAGGCGGTTATTTTTGAAGAGCTTAAGAATAATATTAATATGCTGAAGATAATCCTCGTTATTATTACTAAAGATAATAATATTATTAATATATACTCGGGCAAAGTGCCTATAGTCGTGCAGGAGGCGATCTATAAAACGCTGGGCGTAGGCTAGCGAGTTCTTAAATCCTATAAGGATAATATTAGAAACCTCGATACTACGGGGACTTATTACTACTATCCTATTGCAGTATCTTAAGTAGATTAGCAGTTAGTAGAAGAACTTAGTAGCATTGAATATCGTTATACGTTTCTTCTCTCTAAGGGTATCTATTATATTATCTTAGTTAGGAAGCGGGTATATATCTAGGATAGTAATTTAGTTAAGAGGGCGGAGGTTAATAATAACCCTGCCTTTTTTTATACTATTAACTACTTGCTATATAACGAAGAGCGGATAGATAACTAGGATTAGCCTATTACCCCACACTATCTTGCTATTAGTATGCATCTTGCTATAGATATTCTCAACGACTTCGAGGTCTTTAGCGCTCAGGGGGTAAGGCTTTACTATAGCCTTCTAGTTTTGCTACCTTTTAACGAGCTTAATATATATATATTAGTTATCTAGCATAGGTATAATCCCCTTATTGCAGTAGACATCTTAGTTATTAAGGATTTCCTTAAGTCTACTAGCGAAAACCGCGTCCTAATTATAGATCTTAACTCTATCCTTGCTATATATAACTAGGATATCTTTTAGCTTAGATATTCTATAAGATAGAATATTATCCGCTCGATAAGGCAATTCTAGGCTAGATTTAATAGGTGGGGTTATAAACTACGCGCTAGCTACTATATTACTTATAGCCCTATTAAATTTATATTATAAGAACTAGCGTGAGTTTGATTCTCCTCTTATAAGGGTGATAATATCTGCATAGTTAATAAGGTTAATAGTCTCCTCTGCTTCTATTAGAATAATATAGCCTAGCTACTATCCTCTTAGGATTATTATTAGCTTATCTATTATATTTCGCATAAGGATAAGCTTAGGGTTATCTGCTATAACTATTATATTAACTACGCCTATATAACTAGATTGAAACTACTAAGTATTAGAGCCTTGCTAGCTTAACTTAGGGAGGTTAATAAAGCTAGTAATAATAAATATATCGCTCTGCAGGGGAATAACTACGGTATAGGTATTATTAACTCGTCTAGTTACTAAATACTATCTCCTGAATTAAACTAGATATTATATTCTATATACTAAGTAGAACTTAACTATACCCTTATTAAAGTCTATAACTAGCTTATGATCTTTATAGAACGGTGTTCCTAATAGAAGATTCGCTCCGAGGGTATTTATAACTCTAGCTATAATAATAATATAGCTATTAATCTCCACGTTGCTAATAGTGCCTGGGATATAGAAGTCGAATATAACCTGCTCTATTACCTAAAAGGTTAAGTCTATTACGTTTATCCTCCGTAGTTCTATCGTTTGAAACATAGGATTCTATATAAAGCATAGCACCTAATTCCTATTAACTAGAGTTATTAAAGCGCTTATATTGATATAGACTTCCTCTAGGCTAGCTATATTATCGCTTTTCACGTTAAGGCGGAGATATATCTATTTAGCTAGTATTATTCGTTTTACTAGTTTTACCTAGGTATTAATAATTTAGTTTTTCTTAAGTAATATTTATGCGTTATTTAATAGGGGAATTATAATAAGACTTGCGAAATTTACTATATTATTAATATAATATATAGTAGAGTCTATAACCGAAGTAGTTAGGGAGATCGCTAGCGGGCTTCTCGCTATAACTACGATATCCGTTATCTAGCCTGCTGTTTCCTCTTTGCGCGGTTGCTCTAATAGGGTAGCTGAATCGTAGGGGACTTCCTATACGTCTAGCAGGATATAGCTGCTATCGATAAGGTCGTTGATATTTTAGTTATCGTTATAATCCTCCTATATATAATAGGCGTCTGAGTTAGTCTATCCCGGTCTATTATATTTTACGTAATATTAAAAACCTAGGTTTCTCTATAGCTAGTTCTATAGGTAGCGATCTTTCTAGTTTTAATAGTTATTAGAGCGCTAGAAGCGTTGCTAAGGTTAATAATATTATTATGGTTGCGGATTATTATGATTATCCTATTAGAAGTCTTAGTTATTCCGTCGTCCCTTATTACTATTCTATATTACGTCGTTAGATTCTTTTGCTATATAATTAACGCTAATTAGCGCCTAGAGTCTATGCTAAACTACTTTGCGTTTTTTCTTAGCTATATTGAGGTAATCCTCGAGAGTATTGCTAGTAGTTAGTTTATCTAGGAATCGCTAAAGCTCTAGGGTAATTATATTATAGAAGATCGTTAATAGCTAGGTAACTATAGATATTAGTCCTATCTACGCTCTATTATATTTAAAGTAGTTCTAAGTAAAGTTATAAATATCTTCGTCTCCCTTAAGGTCTTTTATAGTAAACCTATATATAGCGATCTATTAGATAGACTCCTATTAGGTTAGCGCAAAGCGTCTCCTAATAGCGTCGCGCAGGGCGTGATATCCTGCGCGGAGGTAGTTCTATTATTTAATTAGCTTAAGTTAGTATTCCTACTAGCTAAGTATTTTTCCTTATAGTAGAGAGCTCTAATTCAATATAATCTCTAAAGCTATAGCTAGGCTAGTAGTTTTAGTATCTAAGCTAGAGATCTATAGATCTATCTCCTTATAGTATAAAATATCCCGGTTATAAAAGACGGGCTCTATACTATACTTCTTCTTAATATCTAGCTAAAAAATATTATATTATTAGGCAAATCTACCTTCCTATTAAGTTCCTATAGGCTATAGCGCCTTAGTATTAGCCTCGAGCTAGCTAAATACTTAAAGGAGTAAAGCTTTGAAACCCTAGGCTAGTAGCTCTAGGTAGGGCTCCTAGGATAATAGTAGAAATATTAATAGTAGCGCTAAATTCTATTATAGTAGCTAGGTCCTCCCTGCTAATATATCCTACTTTAGTAGACCTATAGTAGTATTATAAAGAATTTATAGTATTCTATAGATTTTTCGCTCTAATAGTCCTATAATAATATCTTCTAGCGCTATAACTTATAGTTCCGGGTTTTTTCTACTCTTATTATAAAGATTATTTGCTATAGCTCTTGCCTTAATAGGAGGTCCTAGGGGTTCGATATCTAACTAGCTAGATTAGATAGGAGTTATAACTCTTTCATCTCTAGGGGGTAGAAGGGTGATTCTCTCGCTAGCTTTATAAAGGCTTTCTTCTCTAGATAGGGGTATAAAAAGTGCTATTATTGCTAAAGTATCCCTTATAGCTGCGATTATATTAATAACGCTAATTAACATAGCTATATAGTTATTAGGCTCGAGTATCTAGTAATAGCATAAATTAGCTTTTACCTTTTAGCTTATATCGATAATATCTATATAGGGTATATAGTTATTATCCTATTCGAGAGAGGCGAGGTTCGCTATCTAGTTGCGAAATTATTCGCTAAGGCTAAGGGTAAAGTTATAGTTCTTATAAGCCTGCTAGAAATTATAGAGCTTGCGAGCCTTGTTATAATATCTAATTCTAGCTATATCTCCTGCGTTATAATATTTCTCTATAAGAGAGGGATTATTATATTAATTTAACGTTAAACTCGAATAATTAGCTATATAAGTTAATAGTTAAGACCTCTATCTCTTTAACTTCTTTAACTTCCTTCCTTTTAATATATAAATACTTTTAGGAGGGAGTTTCGAGGTTAAGTCTAAGTCCTCTACCTCGTTATAAGTCTTTATAATATAAGGGAGGTCTTAGATAAGGAAAAAAGGAATAGGTTATGCTACTAGATATTATAGTCTTCCTATTAGCCTAGGGCTATAGTAGGGGTTACTAAGACTGCGAGTAGAATAAGGGAAAGAGCAATATAAGCGTGAATAATAATAAATAGTATAATAGGCAATTATAGGTATATCGTGATATATTCTATAATAGCCGAGCCTTCTAAGCTTATTCGCTAGAAGTCTCCTACTTAAAGGATAGGCGTTAAGCCTAACCGTGGTTACGTGGAATACCACGTGATGGCCGACTATATCACCAAAAGGCGTGTGACAATAGGTAACTAGTAGGTAATTAGAAATAAGGCATACTAGCTAGGTATTCGAATTCACTAGCCTAAAGGCCCCCTAACGAGGCGAGAAAACGAGAAAGAGAAAATGCCCGAAGGCAATAATATTACCTAGAGATTATTAGCAGCTTACTAGGGGCGCTCCTGAAAAGTTTTAAAACCCCTAGGTACTAATACCTATCTTATTAGAGCTATTATCCTTGCTACTAGAGTTAGTAGTAATAACCTCGTAATTCTAGAAAATATTAGAAATCGACTAGATAAGTACTAGCGAGGTATTAGCAAGGCTTCTATAGACTTATAACTTTATTATAGGAGTCTAAGGACTCCTAGGTGCGTATAGCTTAAGATTCTTATACCTCTACCTAATACTTAGCAAACCGCTCTATTTCTAAGTAATAGTAGCGGAGCTCCTTATACTACTTATATAGTAGTTCGGTTTGCTTTTCCGCCTCCTTAGAGAAATACTACTAGTAAGTAGTAGCCTCTTCTAAGGTAGCTACCTAGTAGTCCTCTATCTTTATAGAGATCTCAGCTTCCTCTGCCTTATGCTTCTCAGGTGTAATATTAGTATCGTTTTTCTTAGCCTAGAGGGCCTTTTTAACTATAAGCTAGGTAGCAAGGATCTCCTCCTAAGTACGATTAGATACTAGAGAGGTACTAGGGAGGCACTAGATAACCTACCTTATTCTTAGCGTACTACGCCCGAATATCAGGCTTAGAACTACCTTTATCTATAAGGTGCTTAAGCTTATTCGCAGCGCTTATTATGCAATAAGTAAGCTATAGAGAGTTAGCAGCTAAGTACTAGAAAATAATATATAAAACTTATATTAATATAAGCTTTTCTATTACCTATTTTAATATAATACTTATATTTAGTTAAGGCGTTTAGAATATATTATAAGGGACTGGATACCCAGACCGGAGAAGCCGGAGACGCTTCGGCTACTATAGGCCGAAGGGATAGAGAGGCCTATAGGTCTAGGGTATAGAACCCTTATAGCGAAGACTTAGTAAATACTTACTAAAGGCTAGAAATAAGAGATCTTAGAGGAAGCAAGCAAAAGTAGTATAATAATATAGACCCTATCTTTTAGGTGCTTCTACTATTAGTTTAACCTAACTATAGCTCTTAGCCCCTCGATACCTTTATAATTCTTTTGCTTCTACTCTGCTTTAGGAAGGTTAGTAATAATAATAGTATTATATACCCGAGTAACGCCTACTAATTAGGCTAAGGAACCTACGCCTAATATTTACTAAGAGTAGAGCGAAATAGCCTATATAAACCTTTATAAAGAAGCTAACCCTAGCAAGCGATTAGAGGATAATATAAGCTAATAAGGGGAGGTAAGAAGCTATGCTTTAAGCAAGGCTAGGGGCCCCGAAGAGAATAGGCTACTTATGCTAAATGCTCGCTATATAGATACTAAGTATATACGGGAGAAGAGGGTATATAAGACCCCTTCTTATAAACTAGACGGGCTAACGGGCTAGATATCTATAGCTATAGCTAATAGGCTAGCCTAAGCTAGAGGGCTAGATAAAGCAACTAGCTAAGTGCTAATATAATAGATTATAACTATAATAGCTAACTAATAGGAGCTAATTGCTATTATATTAAGCAACCGAGCTCCTGCTAAGCAATCGCCTAAGGTTTATAAAAAACCCCTGAATTATAATATAGCACGCCTTACTAGCGAATCTATTAGTATAATAAGGGAAGATTAGCTCGTTATAGTTAAAGAGGCTTATAAGTACTACCCTAGCTGCTCTAATAGCTAGTATATCTAGTAAGCTTTAAGTATAATAGAGCATACCCTATAAATAGAATAGTAGAATTATTAGCAAATACTTATAGATAAGTTAGGGAACTAGATAGACCCTAAATAGGAAGACTTCAGAATTTTCATAAGAGGGTAGCATATCGCACCCGAGCTCTAAGAATAGAATTACTATAATACTCTAAAATAGTACTACTAGAAAGATAATAAGAAACTAATTATATATTAAGCTCGATAGGAGTCTATTAACCGAGTACTTAGTAAGCTAAGTACTAGTAATATAAAAGCATATGCCTTCTTTTAGGGCCTTATTAGGACCCTAAAGGATAAACTCTTTAAGTAGGATATTAACTATACTAATATATATACTATCGCCCTATATATATAGAGATTATAGGAGATCACGGAAAGGAGACGCGGGGGAATATCCGCTAGCCGTTCCGAGTTATATAAGCAATTATACTTAGGCTCTCTAGACCGCCCTTATAAGAGCAGCTTATAACCCCCTAGGTTAATAGACTTAAGGGATTGCTACCTAGAGACCCTATCCTAGAACGACTGCTTAGTAGATACTCGTATAACACCCGGCGCTAGTAGTATATCTACTAACTCCTAGGGATCCTAATACTATAACTATAAGAAGTATAGCTATATCTCCCCTAACTATACCGAACCCCCTATATAGCTAATAGGTAGCAATTAGAACCTAAACCTAAGGCGGGGCGGGATAAGCGCGATCATAGTACCTAGCATAACTAATGCTAAAGACTTAGGAAACGAGTAGGTATAGATATAACCCCGAGGGGCACTACGCTAGAAATCACCTTAGTTCTAATAGGATAGACCGTTAAGGGATAGGTATTAGCGCTCCGAGTATCTAGCGAAGTCGAACTAGAGGTTAATATAGATATCTATATAGTAGTAGATATTATATAAGAAGACCTTATCGAGAGGCTCTAACTAAAGGAGGCTACTAGTATTATAGCCCCTAAATTAGTAGATTTCTAGGGAAGGCCTATGCCTATAGGCAAGGTCTACTAGCTTATATTCTTCTTTATAGATAGTCGGGGTTACTTATAGAAGATTTGCTAGGCCTTTATTATAAGCCCTCGCCCTAAAGGATCGGGAGATATCCTTCTATCTAATAACTTAATAGGATAGGAAGGCATCTATATAAATACTTATATACGTACTTAGTTATATAAACCCCTCTCGCTCGCTAAGCTAAAAGTAATTATCTAAGAGATTATAGAGAATAGCTAATAGGCTTATATTATATATCTAATAGGTATTATAAGCTTTAATAAGAAGGATATAGAGTTCTTAGGCAAAGACTCGCTAGATAATAAGTAGGAGAAGAAGATTCCTAGGGAACTTCAAGACTTTACTAACGTTTTTAATAAAGAGAATATAAAGAAAGTTCTAAGGCTAAAGGGAGTAGTATACTATATTAAACTAAAACCTAGTAAGGAACCCCTATATAAACTAATATACCCTATATTAGTAGAGCAGTTGCAAATGCTCGCTAAGTATATCTAGGATATAGAAGCAGCAGGCTGCATACGCTGCTTAACTAGCTCTATAGGAGCACTAGTGCTATTTATACTTAAGAAGGATAGAAGCTTATAACTATATATAGATTATAGGGGACTAAATAAAATTATAGTAAAGAACTATTATCCTCTGCTACTAATTAGCGAGCTTCTAGATAAGCTTGCTAGAGCGAAGTTTATTTTAAAGATTAACTTAAGCGAGATATACTACTAAATTGCAATTAATAAGGCAGATAGGTAGAAAATAGCATTTAGAACGCGATATAGGCACTTTAAGTATATCATAATACTATTTAGGCTTATAAATACCCTAGTAACTTTTTAGGCGTATATTCACTAAATACTTACTAACCTTCTAGATACCTGCTATATTATATACCTAGATAATATTCTAATCTACTTAGATATAAGGGAATAATATACTAAGGACCTCTATGCTATCTTATGCTACCTAAGGGCTACTAAGCTATTTATAAAACTAAAGAAGTATAACTTCTACTAGATAGAAGTAGATTTTCTAGGGTTCTATATTACCTAAGATAGTATTAGGATAGACCCGGATAGAGTCCGAGTAGTTACTAAATAGCTAGTACCTAAGTCTTTTAGAGATATCTAAGTATTCCTTAGTTTCTATAATTTTTACTATAAGTTTATTATAAGATATTCTCATATTATAGCCCCTATAACTAGCGCGCTCAAAGGAAGCTAGAATAGCACGAAGTCGGGAGCCTTCGCTTAGATAGGGGAGATATAGATTGCATTCGAGATACTTTAGAGAGCATTCGCTAAAGCCCTAATACTAAGATACTATAACCTAATATTAGAAACCAGGGTTGAGACTAATATATCTACTTAGGTAGTATCTAGTATACTTTCGCAGAAGCATAGCATAGTTTAGCACCTAATAGCCTTCTAGTTAAGGAAGCTCTTAGATATAGAGAGGTGCTAGGCTATAGAGCAATAGGAACTCCTTATTATTATAAAAAGTTTAGATTACTAGGCGTAATATCTATAAGGACTCCCTGAGAAATTTATAATACTTATAGACTATATAGCGCTAAAAGGAGTGCTTGCTATACCTATATAGGATATTTGCAGAAGACTCGCGCAATAGGTCTACTACCTATTAGTATTTAACTTTAAAATCTAGCATAGGTTAGGGGTTATTAATCTAGTAGATAGACTATTGCAACGCCCTGACTATATAGTAGAAGATGCTAAGGTAGATAATATACTTCCTACCCTTAGAAAGAAACTTAGGCTTATTAGCTAGCTTTTAGTAAATATTCGCTAGTATATTGCTAAGCTTAAAGGAACTATAGTAGTTATAAGAACTTATACCCGAGCCGTCTAGTAAAGTATATAAGAACCTTACTAGAGGGCTAGCTCTAAGGTTAAGGGATCCTTACCCTTAAGTTAGCACTACCCTACGATAGGTACTAATAAGCTACTACGTATAAGTATATATATTAGCGCTATTACCTGCACGAAAGCATATATAGGTGCTATGCTAACTGCTCCACGAGAGAATAGCAATAGGCCAGAGGACTCAGGGGGAGCTAGGGTTACTATACCGGAATAGTATATCCTATGTGCTATAATAAGGGAGCTTATTCAGGATAAAACGGCTTATATACTATAACTAGGTATAGATCTCGAATAGATAGTTAGAGGACTATAAGCTAAAGACCCCTTCTATAGAGATATTATAGCTAAGGTTCGCTAGGATGCTAGGGAATACTAAGGATACCGAGTTAATAAGAATAATATCCTTTGGTTTAGAAGAAGACTTATTATCCTAGAAGAGGGATCCCTCTGCTATAAAATCCTAAAAAACTATTATAATACGCCTAGATTAGGGTATATAGGAGCAAATAAGATAGCTAAGCTAATCTTATAAAAGTTCTATTAGCTATATTTAATAGAGGATATATAGCGATATATCGCTAAGTACCCGCGCTGCTAAGGGGTGTACATACTACGGCATAAGCTATACGGGCTACTATAAATACTAGAACTACTAGTATACCTATTCTAATAGATTTCCTTAGACTTCTTAACTAGCTTGCTAGAAAGTTGCTAAGATAATAGAGTTGCTTATGATATAATCCTAGTAATTATATATTAAATAACTAAAGTAGCACGGTTCTTAGCGATAACTAAGCAACTAAACGCTATAGGTTTAGCGAGGATCCTATATTAAGAGATCGAGTGCTAATATAGCACGCTAGAGGTTATTATTAGTAACTGAGATAAACTAATTACTAGCTAGTTCTAGCGAGACTAGACCAAGGCCTGAGATATAGAAGGGCATATCTCTATTGCATAGTATTTATAAATAGATAGCTAGACCGAAAGAATATACTAGACCTTAACTATATATCTTATAAAGTTTAGCGAAAGCTCGCGCGACTAATAAGTAATATAACTAGTTAAGGCCGAATTTTCATATAATAATAGCAAATATACTACTATTAGCATATCCCTATTTGAGGCCCTTATAGGATACTACCCTCGAATAGTTAACTACTACTTACTAAATATAGAGATTAGGACCTAAGGGGTTAATAAAAGGCTTAAGAAGCTAATAGAGGTTTGCTAAAGAATAGCTAAGAC
>JAOQIF010001631.1:0-13109 GCA_026260285.1 Colletotrichum sansevieriae | reverse complement strand
TACACAGTATATACAGTATTAATAATACTGTGTTATGTAATATACCTCTATATAGTATATAGGTATGTATTATAGTATATACTAGTATTTTATAATATAAAATACTATAATATCTTATACTTTTGCTTACTTCTTCTAAGATCTTTTATTTCTAGCTTTTAGTAAGTATTCGCTAGGTCTTCGCTATGAGGGTTCTATGCCCTAGACCTATAGGCCTCTCTATCCCTTCGGCCTACACTAGCCGAAGCGTCTCCAGCTTCTCCGGTCTGGGTATCCAGTCCCTTATATAGTCTAAGTATTATTATTACTAGTAGTTAGTAAGAGCAAGCTAGAGCAGATCTAACTCTCGAGGTATAATATTTAGTTAAGAATTACTTAAAGCGCTATATTATAGTTACTAGAGCGAGGATCTACTAGGGGAGGAGTAGTACCTATATTATATTTAAAATATTAAAATAAGGCTTTATTAGTATCTCTTACCTTTCTCGCTTTTATACTATAGTAGTAATATTATATTAGGCTTAGTTATACTTCTCTTAGTAGTACTTAAGTATAGCAAACTCTTTAGTATTATTACTAGTAGTATAGGTATTATCTAAATGCTCCTAGAGCTCCTAATTCTTATATTCTAAGCAGAGGGTAGTATTATAAAGTATATAGAGGTTATTACTTATAGTAGTATATCTAGTATAAAGGGTATAAGACTTAGTATCCTAAGTAGCTCTCTTTATAAGTTAGTATTAGATCTAGGTAAGAGTTAAGTTAGAGTTATTCTAAAATAACTATATTATATTATTAAGGGTAAGAGTAATCTTCTAGCCTTCGCCTAGGTAATTATAATTAATAAGAAGAAAGTTAGAGAACTTCTATAATTTAATAATAGCGCTTTAAGCTAAGCTCTTATATCTATCTATATTAAGGTCTATAAATAGGCCTTTAATAGGCTGCTCTTATATAGGCTTATTTAGGTTAAAAACCTTTAGGTCCTTATATAGAGGGGTATCATAATTAGGTAATATAGTATAGCAGTATTAAAGGGCCTCATATAAAGCTCTAAGAGCTTTTTAGTATTAAGTATAAGCGCTATTATAGCCTTATAACTATAACTAGCTAGTTAGGGTTTATTTAGTATATTATTAAAAAGTAGAGGGGGGGTATTAATTAAATTTAAATTAGTTAGGATATGAATTAGTTAGCCTAGCGCTTACTCAGGTGCTATACTTATATTAGTTAATTAATAGAGTAGGGGTAATAATAGTTAATTAAGATATTATACTTCTATCTCTAGAGAATTAATAGATAAACTTAGAATAGTATTATAGATAGCAAATAGGCGAAGGTTAGTATACTTTAATTATGCTATACTAAGTGGATTCTAAGTTAAAGAAGGGAAAAGTCTATCTATAGGCTAGCGTAGCCCTAGAAGGCTAAAGGCTCGCCTGGAGATTACGTGACTTAGCGGTTACGCGATCCTAAATTCAGGTAGGTCCAATCCAGCGCTATAATAGTAGGTATAAGATCTTCTATATTATTAATCTAGTACTTCTTATCTTTAATCTAAATATTTTTTTAATATACTAAGTATAGAGTTATTATTGAATATTAAGCTAGATATTATTAAGGATAGTCTTAAGGGCCTTCTTAAAGTTAGTAAGAATAATATAGAGTAAATAAAAAATATTAGAATTAATATATAACTCCGCGAGGTACTTAATTACTTATTGGTATACGTCTCTATCCTCTTTATTAAGTAAGTAAGAACTAATATTAGATATATTATTAATATTAATAATACTTATAATACTTATTAAGAGTATACTAAAGTAATTAGTTTTATATATATTATGAACTAATAGGATATAAAGAAATAGCTTATATATCTATATAAAGGAATTAGGTATATAGAATAGGGAAGCCTGGGAATAGCTCGGGTAACAGAGGCTAAAGGGATAGAGAGGCCTATAGGTCTAGAGTATAGAACCCTCTATAGCGAGAACTTAGCGAGGACTTACTAAAGTTAGAAAAAGGGGATCTTAAGAGAAGTAAGTAAAAGTAATATAGTAATACTATATCTGTCTTTTAGATACTTCTTCTGTTAATTTAATCTAATTATAACTTATAATACCTAATACCTTTATAATTCTTTTACTTTTACTCTACTTTAGGAAGGTTAATAATAATAATAATATTATAAACCTAAGTAATACCTAATAATTAGACTAAAGAACTTATACCTAATACTTATTAAGTAAAGAGCAAAATAGCCTATATAAGGTTATATAGGGAAAATAATCTTAATTAATAATTAGAGGATAATATAAGCTAATAAGGAGAGGCGAGAAGCTATATTTTAAGCGAGGCTAGGGGCTCTAAAGAAGATAAGCTACTTATACTAAGCGCTTATTACTTAGATAATACGTATATATAGGAGAATAGGGATTCAAGACCCCCTATAGATAGGATAGGCTATAGGGCTAGATATCCAGAGCTATAGCTAATAGGCTAGCCTAAGCTAGAGGGCTAAATAAAGCAACTAGCTAAGTCTTAATATAGTAGGTACTAACTATAATAGCTAACTAATAAGAGCTAATTACTACTATATTAAGTAATTAAGCGCCTACTAAACGTTCGCCTCAGGTTTATAAGAAACCTCTAAATTATAATATAGCCTACCTTACTAATAAGTCTATTAGTATAATAAGGGAAGACTAGCTTATTATAATAGAAGAAGCTTATAAGTACTACCCTGGCTACTCTAATAGCTAGTATATCTAGTAAGCGCTAAGTATAATAGAGTATACCCTATAAATAGAATAGCAGACTTATTAGTAAATACTTATAAACCCTATAGAGAAGGAGATTAACTTAATATAGGAAGACTTTAGAATCTTTATAAGTGGGTAGTATATTATATCCAAACTCTAAGAATAAAACTACTATAATACTTTAAGATAATACTATTAGAAGGATAATAAGAAGCTCATCATATATTAAGCCTATTATGAGGCTACTAATTAAGAACTTAGTAAGCTAAACATAGGTAATATAAAGGTATATACCTTCTTTTAGAGCCTTATTAGGTCCTTAAAAGATAAGCTCTTTAAATAAGATATTAATTATACTAATATATATACTATCGCCCTATATATATAGAAGCTATAGGAGATTATAAAAGAGAGATATATAAGAAGGTCTGCTAGCTACTCTAAGTTATATAAGTAATTATACTTAGGTTTATAGGACTGCCCTTATAAGAGCAGCTTATAACCCCCTTAGTTAGCTAACCTAAGGGAATATTATCTAGAGACCCTATCCTAGGGCGATCACTTAGTAAACCTCTATATAATACTTAGCTCTAGTAGTAAGCCGCCTAAATCCTAGGGGCCCTAATATTATAAGTGTACGAAGTATAGGTATATCTTACCTAATCATATTAAAACCTATATATAGCTAATAAGTAGTAACTAGAATCTAAACCTAAGATAGAGTAGAATAAGTATAATTATAGTCTCTTATATAATTAATACTAAAGACTTAGGAAATAAGTAGGTATAGAAGTAACCCTAAGGGGTACTATACTAGAAATTACCTTAGTCCTAATAGGCTAAACTATTAAGGAATAAGCGCTTATACTCTAAGTATATAGCGAAGTTAAACTATAAGTTAATATAGGTACTTATGCTATAATTAATATTATATAAGAAGACCTTATTAAGAAGCTCTAATTAAAAGAGGCTATTAGTATTATAGCTCTAGAGCTAGTAGGCTTCTAAAGAAGGCCTATACCTATACGTAAGGTTTATTAGCTTATTATCTTCCTTATAAATAGCTAAGGCTACTTATAGAAGATTCGCTAAGCCTTTATTATAAGCTTATACCCTAAAGGGATAAGAGATATCCTCTTATCTAATAACTCTATAGGCTAGGAAGCTATCTATATAGATACCTATATATATACCTAGTTATATAAATATATCTCACTTATTAAGCTAGAGGTAGTTATTTAGGAAATTATAGAAAATAGCTAAAGGGCTTATATTATATACCTTATAAGCGCCCCAAGCTCTAATAAGAAGGATATTAATACCCTAGGTAAATACCTACTAAATACGGGGTAATAAAAAGAGATCTTAAGAGAGCTTTAAGCCTTGATTAACGTTTTTTTAACGCTTTTAATAAGGAAAACGTAAAGAGAGTCCTTAAGCTAAAGGGAGTAATATATTATATAGAGCTAAAGCCTAATAAGGAGCCCCTATATAGGCTAATATACCCTATATTAATAGAATTACTATAAACCCTCGCCAAATATATTTAAGTGATAGAGGTAGCTAGCTATATCTACTACTTTACTAGTTCTACTAGAGTATCAATCCTATTTACACCTAAGAAGGATAATAGCTTATAACTATATATAGATTATGGAGGATTAAATAAAATTATAATAAAGAGCTAATATCCTCTCCTACTAATTAGTAAGCTTTTAAATAAGCTTACTAGAGCGAAGTTTATTTCTAAGATTAATTTATAGGTAGCCTATCTTCTTTAGGGCCCCTAGCCTCGCTTAAAGTATAGCTTCTTGCCTCTCCTTATTAGCTTATATTATCCTCTAATTATTTACTAAGATTATTTTCCCTATATAACCTTATATAGGCTATTTTGCTGTATACCTAGCGAGTACTAAGTATAAGTTCTTTAGCTCAATTAGTAGGTATTACTAAAGTATATAATATTATTATTATTACTAATCTTTCTAAAGTAGGGTAGAAATAAAAGAATTATGAAGGTATTAGGGGCTATAAGCTATAGTTAGGTTAAACTAATAGAAGAAGTACCTAAAAAAAAGGTATAATATTATTATACTACTTTTACTTACTTCTTTTAAGATCCTCTTTTTAACCTTTAGTAAGGACTTACTAAGTCCTCGCTATAGAGGGTTCTATACCCTAGACCTATAGGCCCCTCTATCTCTTTAGCCCCCGATGCCCGAGCTATCCCTAGGCTTCTCTATTCGGTATACCTAATCCCTCATATATTCTAATCTACTTAAATACTAGGGAATAATATATAAAGGACCTCTATATAGTTCTATACTACCTAAGGGCTACTAAACCGTTTATAAAACTAAAGAATTACGACTTTTACTAAATAGAAGTAGACTTCTTAGGGTTCTAAATTACTTAAGATAGTATTAAGATAGACCTAGAATAGGTTTAAGTAGTTACTAAATAGCTAGTATTAAAATCTTTTAGAGATATTTAAGTATTCCTTAGCTTTAATAACTTCTATTATAAGTTTATGATAAGGTATTCCTATATTATAGCCCTAATAAATAGCGCGCCTAAAGGGAGCTAGAATAATATAAAGTTAGGAGCCTTTATTTACATAGAGGAGATATAGATAGTATTTAAGATACTTTAGAGAGTATTTACTAAAGCTTTAATACTAAGATATTATAACTTAATACTAGAAGTAAGAGTTAAAATTAATATATTTACTTAAGTAGTATTTAATATACTTTTATAGAAGTATAATATAATTTAGTACTTAATAGCCTTTTAGTTAAGAAAACTATTAGATATATAGAAGCACTAAGCTATAGAGTAATAAGAACTTCTTATTATTATAGAGAGCTTAGAATACTAAGCATAATACCTATAAGGACTCTCTAAGATATTCCTAGTACTTATAGACTATATTATACTAAAGGGAGTATTCGCTATACCTATATAGGATATTTATAAAAGGCTCGCGCAATAGGTATATCGCCTTTTAGCCTTTAACTTTAAGATCTAATATAGATTGGAGGTAACTAATCTAGTAGATAGATTATTATAACGCTCTAACTATATAGTAGAAGATGCTAAAGTAGATAATATACTCCCTACCCTTAGTAAGAAGCTTAGGCTTATTAGCTAGCTTTTAGTAATAGATTGCTAATATATCGCTAGGCTTAAAGGAGAAATAGTAGCTATAAAGACTTATATCTAAGCTATTTAGCGAAGTATATAAGAACCTTACTAGAGGGTATAAGGAACAATAGCGGGTGCAGGATGCAAAGCCACGCTATCAGCAAAACGTTAGCGAGTCAGGGGCGGATAAATATACCTTAGAGAAAACTCTATAAGCTATAGACTTAGAAGGTTAAGTAATAGTTTAATATAATAATAGATACCTACGTTTTAGTATTCTAGCTTTTCCTAGTTTAGGCCTATAGCTATACTCTTATAACTCTATTGCTTCTACCTTAATTTAAGAAACTAGAGCTAGTTAGAATATCTAAAGCAAACTAGTAATAATATACTAAGAATTTAGTAATAGAGTTTAACTATAATAAACTCTAGGCTAGGTATATAGAATATAACTAATAGGGTCTTAGCTAATAAGATACTAGTCGTTTGCTAAGCCCTAAAATATAGGGAATATAGCATAGATACTATACTAAGGGAATAGATAACCCTAGTAATAATATAGCAGGAGGAATAACCCCAAGGGGTTAGGCAAGGTCCTAGGTAGCGCTAGACTAGGCAGACTACCCCTCGAGGGGCGAATAGATAGCAAGTAGTAGCTAATAGGGCACCCCGCCTAGGACTCCCTAAGAAGCTAGTATCTCTAGTATCCTTACCTAGGCTATAAGGTTATTATAGAGATAGCAGGAGAGCCTTATAGAGCAGATATATCTATAATAGCAGTAGTATGAGGAATAAACTACTGCCCTACTATAGGAACTTGCTAACTACTTAGTAATAAGGTACCTATAGAGAGAATATAAAAAGCCCACTTCATATAACTATTATACTATAAGCAAGGACTTTACTATCGACTAGGTTAGTAACTAGATCTAAGCGATTAAAGATAGAAACTAACTACGTGCTAGTAGTATACTAGAGCAGCAGGTCTAATAGGCGCTTATAAAGATAAGCCTATCCCTATAGATCTAGTAGTAATACTATAGGGCTAAGCTAGAAGGAGACCTAGTATAGGCTAATTTTATAGCATTTACTTGCTGATAGTATATTAACCCTAAGCTTTAAGAGCAAAGGTACTATAAGAAGCTAGATATAATAAGGCAAAAGGAGATATAATTACTAATATAGTTCTTCGCTAAATAGTTAGCAATATATTAGGACTTAGGTATAGTTAGTATAGAAGATAGCAAGGCTAAGGCCTATATATTATATTTCTAGTTAGCCCTATTCCTATATAGAGAACTTAAACGCTAGAAAGTTAAGATATAGAGGCTAAGAGATATAGCTATAGAAGCTGAATGCTTATAGGAGATATATTATTAATAGGGTAGCGAACCTCTATAAAGCGAGAGCAGGAAATAGCATATAGGAGAAGAGTATAACCCCAGGGGGCCCCTAGCAGCAAGGTTAGGCTAAAAGGCAAGCTAGCAGGGTTCTAGCTATAAGGCAATATAGGGTTCCTAGAGTCTAATGCCTTACTAACTAGTTAGTAGTATAATATAGGGACTTAATTAGAACTAATCTATATCTAGCCCTAGTATATAACTTATAATATCTAATTATATAATATGCTTTAGCTATAAGCAAAAGGGGCATAAGAGGGTAGACTACCTAGATAAATATGCGAGATAAAGCGCAAATAAAACGCTAATAGGATACTAAGTACTTACTAAGAAAGCGAGAGTTAATATAATCTAATCTATAAGAGAAGTTAAGGAACTTAACTCGTTAGAAAACGAGTAAGCCAGGGAATTATACTAGTAACCCCTATACCTAAATTAGAACTAGATACTTTCCTAAAGGGAGCTATTATAAAAGGATAAGCAATTATTCTCTAGAATATTACTAAATAAGAAGTAGTAGTAGATATAGATTCCTATTCTTAGGTTAATATTATTAGTAGTTAACTAGCTAAGTCCCTATAACTATAACTTATAGTAGCTATTACCCCTATACTAGAAGGGTTTAATAAGTTATCTATAACAGGCTAGAATATATACTAGTTAATATTTTTCCTTATTAACTTCGGAGGAGAAGTAAGGAAGATATAGCAACTCTTTACTAAAGCCCCCTAACCTAAAGGAGCAGGAGACCTCCTCCTATTATAATACTCTATAGGAAGAGAGGGTATTATAATTAATACCTGGATAAATACCTAGGAATATAAACGTTTTAGTATTGCTAAGCTATTAGTATTTATATAGGAGGTTATTAAGAATAGCTAGAAGGCCTATATTATATATATATTAGGGAATATCACCCCCTATAAGCTGCTAATAGGGGCTCTAGAAGAAGAAGATATCCTAGAGAGTAATATAGAGTTACTACTAGAGCTATTTAGCAAATAGGCAACGTTTAATAAATAGTTAGGAAAGGAGTACCTAGTCCTAGAGGGTATAGAATATATTATTAACTTAATCAAAGGGAAGAAACCTCTATATAGGCCTATCTACCTATTAAATAAGTAATAGTTAGAAGAAATCTGCTAATATATCACTAATAACTAAGCGATAGGGCGGATCTAACCCTTAACTAGCGAAGCAGGCGTCCCTATCCTTTTTATACCTAAGAAGGATAGGTCTCTATACCTTTATATAGATTATTAAGGCCTTAATAAGGTAATACTAAAGACCTAATATCTACTCCCTCTTATTAGCAAACTATTAGATAGGCTTTAGGGAGCGAAATAGATCTTAAAAATCAATATTCAAGATATATACTACTATATTCATATTAAGCTAGAGGACTGCTAGAAAATAGCCTTTAGGATATATTATAGGCACTTTAAATATATTATTATGCTATTTAGACTTATAAATACCCTAGCTATATTCTAGGCGTATATTTACTAAGCGCTTACTAAGCTACTAGATACCTATTATATTACCTATATAGATAATATTATAATCTATTCTAAGATAAAAGAGCAATACATAAAAGACCTTCTCTAAGTGCTCTATAGGCTTTGCTAGTAGGAGCTCTATACTAAGCTTAGTAAGTATAGGTTCTACTAATAGCAAGTAGAGTTCCTAGGGTATATTATCACGCCTAAGGGTATGTTAAGAAACTAAACTTATATCTAAGCTACTAAATAGAAGCTACTAAAGATATACTAAGAAATCTAGGTCTTCCTTAGATTCTATAACTTCTACTATAAGTTTATTATAGGATATTTAGGTATTATAGCCCTAATAATATCTTTATTAAAGGGTAGCGAGAATAGTAAGAAAGGAGGTAAGTTCTACTAGCTAGAAGAGGCTTAATAGGCTTTTAAGTAGCTTTAAGCTGCTTTCTACTTAGTAACTATTCTCTAGTACTAGGACCTAACCTGCGAAATAAAAGTTGAGATAGATACTTCTATAAAGGCTATATCTAGCATCCTATTATAGTATATTAATAGTTAGTAGGAACTAGTTACCTACTACTTATAGAGGCTTAGTAATATAGAGTAACGTTAGGGAGTAAGCTAATAGGAACTTCTCGCTATAATTAAAAGCTTAGACTATTAGGCTTATTACCTCTAGGGTATATTAAAGAAGTTTATAGTCCTAATAGATTACTAAGCGCTAAAGGGAGTTATTAGCGCGCTCGCATAGGACCTTTAGGAAAGGCTTACTAGGTAGGTATATAAACTCTTAGTATTTAATTTTAACCTAGAGCATAGGTTAGGGGCTATAAACTTAGCAGATAGTCTATCTAAGAGGCTAGATTATATAGAGGGGGAGGTGAAATATAATAATATACTCCTAACCCTAGCGATGAAGCTGAGATTTATTAGCAAACTACTAGTATATCTTTAGATAAGTATTACTATACTATAAGGTAGTATAGAGACCTTAAAAGCATTTATTAATATTATAAGGGCTAGTATAAGTTGCCCCTTCTAGAAAAATAGCTCTAGGGGCGGAGATACCTTGGTCACTAGGTAATATTACGCTCTATAGCGCGCTAATATTACTATAACTATAGTAGCTATAATAACCTAATGCTAAAGAGCAAGGGGTAATATAGAGAACGCTTAGCGAGAAGTTATTAACTAAGAGGACTTGCTTAGAGCTAGGGTTACTATAGCATAGTAGTATATCTTACGCTAGGTTATAAGAGAGCTTATAATAAGCAAAATAGCGGATAGTTAGTAACCCTCCGAAGTAATACAGAATCTTATCTGCTAACTATAAGCTAATAACTTATATTACTAGATATAATTAGAGAGGGCGCGCAGACTAGCTAGCAATTATAGGGGCTATATTATTAATAGTTATAGAACCCTGTTCTACAAGGGATAGTTAGAGATACTATAAGAGGGGTCTCTGAGGCTAGAGATCCTTTGCTAATACTATAATAACTATAGGGCGGGTTATATAGGGGTAAATAAGACTACTAAGTTGATCTCAAGCAACTTCTACTAGCTAAACTTAGCTGTAGATATATATAATTATATTATAGGGTGCTATATATACTAGGGGAACTGCATTCTGAGGCATAAGCCTTATAGAAAGTTATAATTACTACCCTTACCTATATATCCGTTCTAGGAAATAAGTATAGACTTTATTACTAGATTACTAGCGAGCTCTTAGCATATAGGCGGAGAATATAATATAGTTCTTATTATTATATGCTAAATAACTAAGTTTGCCATATTTATTCTAATAATAAAGCAGCTAATAGCTCCTAAGTTAGCGCGGATTATCTATAAATAGGTTAAATGCTGCTTTAGCACCCTAGAGGGTATTGTAAGCAACTAAAATAAGCTTCTAACTAGCTAATTTTAGGAAGAGTTCACGAGAGAGAGGGCTATTAGGCGCTACCTCTCTATTATATACTACCCCTAGACTAATAGGCAGTTAGAAAGGATATATTATATATTAGAGAAGTACCTGCGAGTATATACTAGTAACTCGCTATAAGAATAAGCAGTCTAGCTACCTGAGGTAGAGTTTATATATAATAATAGTCGCTATAGTACTACTAGCTACTTACTAATAGAGGCCCTATATAGTTACTACCCGCGTTGCATAGAATATATAACTCCTACGAATAGGGTTATAGTATAGGGCGTAAGGGAGCGAATTAAATATATTTCAAGACTCCATAAGAGGGCCTAGGAATAATAGCAGAAGGCTACTAAAGCATAAGCTAAGTATTATAATATAAGGTATAAGGACTAGACCTACTATTAGGGATAGGTTATTAGGCTATTAACAAAGAACTTCTAATTTAAGAATAAGAAACTAGCACCTAGGTTTATATAAGTAGCTAATATAGAACTAGTTAGTATATAAGTATATAGGGTCTATCTGCTACTATAGTACTAATAGATATATAATATATTCTCTATTACCTTACTAGAACTATAGGATAACTACTAAGTAAGTAGCAAAGGTTTGCTTATATACCTAGAGCTTGAGGATAAGCTAGAGGAATAGGAGGTAGAAGAGATTATTAAATAGCAAGGTATTAGTAATAATATATAATATCTAGTTAAGTAGGTAGGATAGCCTATAGAATATAATATATAGGAGCCTATAGAGAACTTAGCAAACGCATAAGAGGCTATTTATAAGTTTAATAGATAGCATAGGAGGTTTTATAAGAAGTGGGATAACTAGTTGCTAAAGTTATAGTAATAAGTTGCTAATTATAAGTTATAAGACTATAGAATAGAAGCTAAATTGAGAAGTAGAATATTAATCGTATTAAGTAGCGAATTATTACTGATATTATAGCGAAAAAAAAGGGTATTATCCTATAGAGAAAAGGGAGAGAGCTAACGATCTAACTAGTTATTTACTTCTAACTATAGCCATAGGCGTGAGCACCCCGACTACTATAACCACGAGTAGCACTATAGCAACTAGTCGCTAAGCTAGTATTACTAGTATCCCTATTATTACTACCCATAGACTAACTACTAGCTAACTTACTACTAGACTTACTACTAGATTTACTACCCGACTTATTACTGGAGCTACTATTAGAAATAGTAATAATAACCTTAGTTTTTTTTAGCTTTCCTAGCCTTCTTTACTAAATTATTACTATCCTCTTAGCTATATTTAGTAGGAGTATAGAGGTATGAGGTGCAGTAGATAGGGCAAGTGCTAGTAATAGCAATAAAGTAGGAGGGAATATTATTAGAGGTATACTTAAGGAGGTTATCTTAGAGCGCCTTGCTAAATTTAGGAAAGGAGTTAATATTATACTCACAAGGGCGCTTAGGGACTAGTTTTATTAAAGGTTTATTAACTAGATAATTAATCTCATTATAGAGGTATATAGTAGGACTATTATTATGAATATATAGCAGCTAGGCAGCATTTAGATACTAAAGCATATTAATACTATTATAAAGGGTACTAACCTAGAACTAATTATTAGCAGGATATAATTAGCAAGGAAGCAGCGAATAATAGCTTATATAAACTAAGATACTAAGAGCTAGGTGCTTATAGATAGAGGTAAGCTCCTGGAGTTAAAGCTGCTCTATATTATAGCTACTAATACTAGTAGTAGGATTATAGATAAGCTTAGTAATATGCTTCCACGCTACTAAATAGTTACTAAGCGAAGCAAGAATATAATAATAATAAAGAGGGGTTAGAATACCCTCATTATCACACGCCTTTTGGTGATATAGTCGGCCATCACGTGGTATTCCACGTGACCACGGTTAGGCTCAACGCCCATCCTTTAAGTAAGAGACTTCTAGCAGATAAGCTTAGAAGGCTTAGCTATTATAGAATATATTACGATATACCTATAATTACCTATTATACTATTTATTATTATTCACGCTTATATTGCTCTTTTCCTTATTTCACTCGCAGTCTTAGCAACCCCTACTATAGCCCTAGGCTAGTAGGAAGACTATAATATCTAGTAGTACGACCTATTCTTTTTCCTTATCTAAAACCTCCCTTATACTATAAAAACTCATAACGAGGTAGAGGACTCGGACTCGACCTCGAAACCCCCTCTTAAAAGCATTTATATACTAAAAGGAAGGAAGTTAAAGAAGTTAAAGAAATAGAGGTCTTAACTATTAACTTATATAGCTAACTATTCGAGTTTAATATTAAATTAATATAGTAATCCCTCTCTTATAGAGGAATATTATAATATAGGAGATATAGCTAGAAT
>JAOQIF010001630.1:0-13144 GCA_026260285.1 Colletotrichum sansevieriae | reverse complement strand
AGTCCTCTAATCCTCACGCACCCTCACACAGTAGACTGGAGGGTTAGAGAAGAATGAACGTTACGACTTTGCACCCATCTATACTGACTCTTTCACTCTGCACCATATTACCTTTGTGACATAATCCGTACTCTCCCGTACAACATGTGACTTTGACCTTTTCTGCCCTGCACCGTATAGTGCCCTCTTTCTTCACAGCGGCGAACTCAGGCACTAAATTGAATATCTCAGTCGTCCAACTCGGAGACGATGGTGGCGTTCCCGAAAGCACTCCGCCCGTTTCCGTTGGTGTTGAAGAAGATCTCGATAGGTCCAGATCCCTTCAAGGGGACGCCGAGGACTTCTTGCTGAATCTCAAAAGCTGCAAACACGTGAGCATCTCAAAAGCATATCCGGGCAGGTATGTCCCTACTGTGAACGCCGATAGTGTCAATCCAGGTGTTGTTCAGAGTAGGGTCTTCGGAAGTGTAGACGGTGTATCCCACTGCAGGATCGTAGAGCCACCTTGCGTAGCTCTCCTCATTTGGCGTGCTTGAGTGCACGGCGTGGAGCTCCCCTAGTCTGTGACCTTGGGCCCCGCCAGTGAGATTGATCTGAACGTGCCAGGATCCGTAGTCATTGCAAGTGACGGTTCCGGCATGAAGGCCGACTGCGAGGAGGGCAAAAACGTTCTTGGTGAAGAACATGTTTGGGCGTTTGATTCGAGACGGATAGCTTAGAATTGGTGTTGGACAGCTAAAGAGTCAAGGCGGCTTCTTGGATTGATGAAGCGAATTCAGTAATCTGTAGAAGAGGAAGCAGCGGCTTTTATCCAAGACAATGACATACTCAGTACTGAACTTACGATGCAGCGCGACGTTACATTCGTATTAAGCTAGATGATGGGGAACGCCTCATGCTCGCATCGACGGGCTGAGTCAAGGGCTTGCCTTTGGAGCTGCACACACGCTCTTGTCACATAGAGCTTACATGGAGGCAGCAGAACGCCTCTCAATCAGGAGGTCCGACCACACGGGGACATGTTCCCATCCACAGCGCCGAACAGGTGTAGAATTATTACCAAATATAGTCTCTATTTGCAAGTAAGACGTTGTTACTATCCGTTCATGATCTCTCATTGGGTGCACGGGATAAGCCCAAGTTGCTTGGCGGTGGGAAGAAACACCTTCTAGTAAGCCACAATACGAATCCTTCATCGTATCCTGTCTCATGGTGCGCCTGCGCCGTGCAATAATGCCGGGGAGTGACCGTTCAAAATGGAAGGCTCGGCAAATCACAAAACGCACAATAAAGTCTTTCTGAAATTCAAGAAGCCCACCAGATTGCTGCAGCCTGCGCACGGGATTGAAAGACCGATATCGAGGCTGACAGGCTTTTGGATGTCTGATACGAGTAACTCGTACTGGGCCTCGAGCTAACGCATGTTAGTACGCATGATAGGGAAAAATTATCTTAGAAGGTTTCTGAGGAGTGGACAGTCCGGAATGTTTGGATACTCGAGGTAACTTCAGGACACAGCCGCGCGTTGACGAAGACAGGGAAGCAAATCAAAAGCCATAACGAGGCTGGCCCCCGCAGTAGAAATTCCGCTCCTTTCTAACAGAGAACACGAGTATCATTGAAAAAGATTTGAGTGAGTTTGATCTACGTATGTACGAAGATACTGTCCGCATGGTCATCGATGAGGTCATACAACGCCTTTTTTTGGACCAGAACGCCTAGTACCTGGGCCCTGCTTCCAGCTACACAGAGAGGAGTACGCAGAAAGTATTGCGAAGATAGGTCTACTACTTGTAAGATCAATTAGAGAGTTTCTTTTTTTCTGCTTGCAAAAGCATGCCCCTAGTTAGTGCCAAAGTCAGAAAATAGTTAACCCAGATCTCTCGCTAATGAAGATAAATCTATCCCCTACTAATCACACGCTCTAATCATCATCCGTGTGTACATGCGACTTGTACCAAGAAACCTATTTCCTAGCTGAATGCATTATGTTTCCTAGTGCCGCTGTTATTCCGGTTAGATCTGTTCAATAGCTACAGTTGGAACATTTATAGACTCTTCCCTTTTATCTCTAAGTTGAAGCATAGATATTATAAAGAGCTAGGCTCTATAATAAAACAATAGATAAAGATAAAACTACCTAAAGTAGGTAAATAAACGTCTCTCTATAAGTATAAAGCTAGGTATAATATATCTAGAGAGACTAATCATATAAGTAGGGGTTGCTAGGGGAGAAGGTACCCAAGTAGGTAACCTACCCTATATTATATAATAACCCCTAGTTTAAAAAACGTAATATCCTTATTATAAACTAATAAAATAAATAAAAAACTAAAGCTAAATAATAATCTTATATTAATTTAATACTAAATCTAACCTCCTCGAATTATATCCTTAATTCTAATCCTATACTTCTTTATTCTAAATCCCTATCTATTACCCTCTATTATTATATATCTATAGGGTATTCTTTAGGTTACTTATTATCTTATATAATTTATAAAGTAAGTATAAATAGAGTAATGACTTAATTATCTTATATAATATTATTATTTAATAATATAGTATTTTCGTTCTCTTCTTAGATAGTAAGTATAGTATTTATAGAATATATATTATTAGTTTCTAGTCTAAGGTTCTAGTTATCTTAGTTAGTAGATAAAGTTCTAATAGATTATATATTATCTAGTTATAAGTTCTACTAGATAGTAAATAAGGTTCTTCTAATAGCTTCCTTAGATGATATATTATAAGATCCTAGCTAATTACTCTATTAACCGTTATTACCCTATTTATTATTACTTTATTAACTAGTGATATTAGTTATTATTTTAGTCTAAGGAATTATTACTCTAGTTTCTATATCCTAAGTTATTAGTAACTTATAATTATGTTAAGTAGCTTTTAAAGCGGTTTAAGCTATATTAATCTATGCCCTAAGATATTACTAAGCTTCTAACTTATCTTTAGATTCTATAATAATAATACTATACTAATTAGGTTAGATATTATCCTTAATCTATTTATAAATATAATAAGTACTAGTAGAGTTATAGATAAAATATGTCCTACTAGTAGTCTTATCCTCTTATTACTAAGTAGTAATTAGCTTAGTTATTAGATTAGAGTCTTATTAAGATATATTAAATATTAATTTAATTAGGAGAGGTATATAATAGAAGAATCTGTAATAGGGTCATTAATATAGCTTATAATAATTTAGGTATATAGAAGACTTCTTCTTAGATTAATTCTATAGTTAGTTTTCTACTTACTTTTCTACGTATTTCTTAGTTTCCTATTTATAGTTAATCTAGGTATAGCTATCCTAGAGGTAATACTTGTAGAAGAGTATATATCCTAATCCTTTAAAAGGTTAAGTAATATTAATATATTAATAGTTAAAATACTAGTTCTAGTAGTTAATAATAAGGTTAGATATTATAAAGGTAGCTTATAGAGCTATATTATTAGCTTTCTTAGCTTAATTATATATATTAAGGATTATAATTATTATACCTCTCGCTTAGGTTATAGTAATTACTATATATAGGGTGTTATTAAGGAATCCTAATAATTCTAAGCGAATTATATTAAAGATAATAATATTAGCTTTATTAATATTAAGTTATTAACTATTCTAAATTAGATATTATTCTTAATAAAGTAATTAGCTATAATTTTAACTATTCGTATTTATAAGCTATTAGCTATCTAGAGTAGCTTATAATTACTATTAAGTTACCTTACTTTCTATTATATATTATAAATAGAAAGCTTTTTATAAATAAGGTAAGGATTAGTTAGGAGGTATAATCTTAATTAGTAATATTAACTTTAGATATACTAACCTTCTATTTATTGCTTTTAGTAATATTAATAATAAAACTATTTATAACTAGCTTATTAAGGTAAAATAGTTTCTTACCTAGGTCTCTAAAGAAATCTATTATATTATTTTTATTATAGATAATATTTATCCTTCTAGTATATAGGTTCTCTATAGCCTATTTAGTAATCTTACTATAGTTTTAGTAGTTAATAAGAAAGGTAGTAGCTAGGGTTCTAGCTATCTATATATAAGAAAGGAAAGATATAAGGCATCAAGGAGAGAAGGATAGTTTATAATCCTAGGTATTATATGCCTTAGATATTAGTTTAAACTAGACTATATCTCTAGTTATAATAATAAGCTTAGGGTTACAGTATAATAGTATTATTTATTATTATACTTCTAGGATATATCCTGCTTTATTAATAAAGATGGTAGATAGTAATTACTTATCCTCGCTTTTGTGATAAGTAGCTATATAATTAGTAATAGCATACAGTATTATAATAATAAATTAGACTTAGGGTAGTACTATTATAATTAATATATTTACTTTAGTAAGGGCGCGGGTCTATTCGTCTAAGGTCTACCTAGGCTTATTTTATAGCTTTACTAAGGTTTTAAAAGTAATATCTCTATTATCCTTTGCTTTTTCTATTATAAATAAGTATTATATAGCTAAGGAGTCTAGATTTACTAAAGGGTGCTTGCGATCTTTCTAGTTATTAGCTATATTTATTAAGTTAGTAATTATAGTGATAGTATTATTAATATTAACTTAAACTTTATCTAGGTTATTATATTATGTATAGCTTATAATTATTACTATAGTAGCTTAGTAAATATAAAAATAGTAAATACCCTTAGGATTATTAAGTATAGTTTTTAATTTAGTAATAGTATTATTATAGAGTTTATTAGAATATAGGGACTAGATTACCTTAATAGAGTTATTATTACTTAATACTAATATAATCTTAAGTATAGCTAATGTTTTTCTAGAGCCTAGATTACTACTAAATATAAGTAATTACGCTAGGTCGTATTATAGCGTTATAATTAGTATATTATATAGTATTTAGAGATTTAATTACTAAAGCTCTAGTAGGTCTAAATAGATATTATAGTATTAGGTAGTAGAGAATTATAATATAAAATACTAGATTATATTTTAATATAAACCTTTAGGCTTTATAAATATACTAGAAATTACTACTATCTTAGGTTTAACTATATCTTATAGCGTCTTAATATAGAGAGCTATTAATATTAGCTAATATAAGAAGCTATTACTAAATAGAATACTAATTATCTACTTAAGGCTAATACTATTATATAGGCGATTAATAATATCTTATTAGGAAGGCAAGATAGCTAGTAGTACCTTAAAACCTAAAAGCTATCCTTATTTATAGGGAACTTAGATAGATAGGTAGATTATATCTATAAGGCTCTATAAAGGAGGAGGGATCTAGGTTACTAGGTAGGAGGGAGGGTTCTTAAAAGCTAGTATAATAAGGCTAGTATTAGTAAGGGTTTATAAGAGTGTAAAGGTATCGAGGGGCTAAGAGCCACGGTCAGGTCAAACTAATAGCAGAAGCACCTAAAAGGTAGGATTAGTATTATTACTCTACTTTTGCTTGCTTCTTCTAAGATCCTTTATTTCTAGCCTTTAGTAAGTATTCGCTAGGTCTTTATTATAAGGGTTCTATACCCTAGACCTATAGGCCTCTCTATCCCTTCGGCTTATACTAGCTGAAGCGTCTCCAGCTTCTCTAGTCTAGGTATCTAGTCCCTTATAATTATCCCCCTTCTAATTATAGTAGTCCCTATTATAAGATTAGGTATTGCAGGTTAGCCCTCTATTATTATTCTTCTTAGCCGTCCGGGGTAGGTCCCGGTCCTTTACTTATTACTACTATTATCTAGTATAGTAACTATTCGCTAAGTATTTGCTAAAAGATAGTAAGGCCCTTAGAGTTATAGATATAATAGCTAAGCTTATAGTCCTATTCCTTATAGTTCCTCTCCTTTTAGGCCCTTTTATACTCTCTATCCGGGTTATTCTAAACGGATCCTATTATTTCCTTTCAAAAGAGGGTAGTTATCCTTATAATAACTTCGTTTTTATTCTCCTATTATTCGCCCTTTATCTAGCGAGTACTTTCTTATATTATACTCTTATAATAATTTCGTTTTTTATCCTATTATCCCCCTTCTAAATAGGTGCATTATAAGGCTATTAAATAGGTCGGATAGCAACTATTGCTACTAATTTACTATATCTACCTCCTAGTAGGTAGCACCTGCTATAATAAGTAATCGCTATTCTTTACTATCTGAAGTTATATCTACCTTTATAATAGTTTAGCGAGGCCTCTTTAGCTATTTATAAAATAACGGCTTTTTCCCGCCCTAGGGTTAGTTCTTTTCCCTCCTTATTATACTATATTATTTAATAACTACTTTTATATTATCTAAGCCCTTTATCAAGCCTTCATAGACCCTTCTTCTCTTTTAATACTTCCTTAAATATCATAAGCACCGAGAGCCTTATCAGCTAACTCCTCGCTAAGTATAGCCCTACTAAGGCTAAACTTAGCAGTAGTAACTATTAGCATAACTAAGCGGGTAGTAGCGAACCCTATATCAGCTGCGTGCCATAGCTCCCTAAGAATGCCTAGGTTATCTACGCCTATCGATATAATAGTAATTATATATATAAGTTATACTAGGTTCGCAGTATTAAGTGCTATAGGGTGAGTTTAGCGATTATTTAGAGGAGGTATAAGCTAACTTTTCCTATTTCTAGATTCCTATTTATCTTATTAGTACTACTTATTTCTATTAGAACTAGGTTAAGCGTTATATCTATGCGATTACTACTAGCTAATATTAGTAGCGCGAGATCTTCTATATCTTCGCAGCTATAGAGCAGGGGTAGGAGCTTCTTTAATACCTCTATAACTAGTTAGTAAACCCTATTAGTCTTAAGCCTAGTTCTAAGAACTATAAGAACTAACTCCTTGCTATAGGTATCGAGGAGAGTATAGCTTTATATACCTAAGCATATCTATAGGTTTTGCTTAAGGTAGGTTTAACCTTATAGTTAGTCTTACCCTTTTGTTAATCTAATATATATTTATAAGCAGCTTACTAGGCTAAGGATAAGGTTTTAGTTAAGGAGATTATAATATAGCTCGATAATACTCTCTCTACTTACTTATATAATAAGACCTATATCTTTAAATAAGCTACCTTTCTCAATAAGCTTGCTAATATCCTAATAAAGCAGCTTTTAAAGAGCAATACCTATATATCTACGCTTCCTTTATAGGAGCCTTCGAAGGTCTAAGGTTTCTATATACTTTATAATACTTATTACTAAGCTCCTATTACTATCTTCGAGGTTATTAGTAGTAGTCCTACGCCTCGACCTAATTCTTATAAGAAAGTTAGTAATAACTTAGCAATAGCTTAGTAATACTAGGTTTATAATAGCGAGGAGGATAAGTCCTTAGCTATAGAGGATAGCGACTCTAATAAT
This sequence comes from Colletotrichum sansevieriae, assembly GCA_026260285.1. Classification (NCBI taxonomy): domain Eukaryota; kingdom Fungi; phylum Ascomycota; class Sordariomycetes; order Glomerellales; family Glomerellaceae; genus Colletotrichum; species Colletotrichum sansevieriae. The sequence continues at coordinate 5,765 of JAOQIF010001630.1, read as the reverse complement.
GCTATAGAGAGCGATAGTTAGGGTAGTAATAGCAGTACTACTAGTAATAGCTCTAAGGAGGAGAGCGAGGATAATAATAATAACGATAAGGGTAATAATAATAACGATAAGTAGTAGTACTAGCAGAACTTTAGCGAAGGTATAGTAGACTTTTATAGTAATATAAGGTTAGATACCTATAGGGTTTGCATTGCTTTTATAGGGGGGGGGGTCTTCTCTTAGCGTTTCAGCTATCTTATAGTTAATTAACTTTTCTTATTAATCTATACTACTCGTTATCCTACTTATAATATAACTTATACTACTATTTCTTAAATCTAGCAAGGATTTATAAAGCGTTTGCTAAGTGTTCTTTAGGCTCTTAGGTATTATACTCTACTAGCTAGCCTTTCTATTTAACTAAATATAGGGGGCTTATTAGCGCTTCTCTCTATAATATAATATCCTCGACTTCCTATTCCTCAGGGTCTTCTTTAAGGTCTAGGAGCTACCCCTTAGCAAGCTTTTAGCTATACTATAGCTTAAGTAGAGCAATAGAGAAGATATTATATACTCTACTATACTTCTCTAGGAGTTATACTCTATAAGCATTAGGGCCTATAACTTCTATAACTAGCATAGGAATAAATCTTAGGGCAAGCTTTTGCTAACCCTTTGCTAAATAGAAGTTCTTTATTAAGAGTCCTATAATATCTCTAATATTATATAATTACGCTTTTCTTCTAGTATTCGCATTCTTAGCTTATATCTTAGTTATATATCGGTAGGTTTTAGCTATTCTTTAGCAAACCTCTATTAGCTTCTTAAGTCTTGTATTAACCCCTTAGGTCCTAATCTTCATATTTAGCAAGCAGTAGTTAACTATTTAAGGGTAGTATCCTATAAGGGCCTTAAATAGGGATATGCTAATAGTAGCATATTTGCTATTATTATATAAAAATTCGGCTTTAACTAATTATATTACCTATTAGTTATACAAGCCTTTGCTAAATTTTATAAGATATATAGTTAAGGTTCAATACGTTCTTTCAGTCTAGCTATCTATCTATAGATACTATGCAGTAGAGATATGCCCTTCTATATCTCAGGCCTTAGTCTAGTCTCGCTAAAACTAGCTAGTAATTAGTTTATCTTAGTCACTAATAATAACCTCTAGCGCGCTATATCAGCACTCGATCTCTTAATATAGGGTCCTCGCTAAACCTGTAGTATCTAGTTGCTTAGTTATCGCTAAGAACCGTGCTACTTTAGTTATCTAATATATAATTACTAGGATTATATTATAAGTAACTCCGTTATCTTAGCGACTTTTTAGCAAGCTAGTTAAGAAGTCTAAAGAAATCTATTAGAATAGGTATACTAGTAGTTCTAGTATTTATAATAGCTTATATAGCTTATGCTATAGTATGCACACCCCTTAGCAGCGCAGGCACTTAGCGATATATCGCTATATATCCTCTATTAAGTATAGCTAATAAAACTTTTATAAGATTAGCTTAGCTATCTTATTTACTCCTATATACCCTAATCTAGGCGTATTATACTAGTTCTTCAGGATTTCATAGCAGAGGGATCCCTCTTCTGGGATAATAAGTCTTCTTCTGAGCTAAAGGATATTATTCTTATTAACTTAGTATCCTTAGTATTCCCTAGTATCCTAGCAAACCTTAGCTAAGATATCTCTATAGAAGGGGTCTTTAGCCTATAGTCCTCTAACTATCTATTTGAGATCTGCGCCTAGTTATAGCATATAAGTTATTTTATCTTAAATAAGCTCCCTTATTATAGCATATAGGATATACTATTCCGGTATAGTAACCCCAGCTCCCCCTGAGTCCTCTAGCCTATTGCTATTCTCTCGTGGAGCAGTCGGCGTAGTACTTATATATGCTTTTATATAGGTAATAGCGCTAATATGCATACTCATAGATAATAGCTTATTAGTACTTATTATAGGGTAGTGCTAACTTAAGGGTGAGGATCCCTTAACCTTAGAGCTAGCCCTCTAGTAAGGTTCTTATATACTTCGCTAGATAGCTCGGGTATAAGTTCTTATAATAGCTATAGTTCCTTTAAGCTTAGTAATATGCTAGCAAATATTTACTAAAAGCTAGCTAATAAGCCTAAGTTTCTTTCTAAGGGTAGGAAGTATATTATCTACCTTAGCATCTTCTACTATATAGTTAGGGCGTTGCAATAGTCTATCTACTAGATTAATAACCCCTAACCTATACTAGATTTCAAAGTTAAATACTAATAAGTAGTAAACCTATTATACGAGTCTTCCATAAATATCCTATATAAGCATAGCAAGTACTCCTTTTAGCACTACGTAGTCTATAAGTATTATAAATTTCTCAGAGAGTCCTTATAGGTATTACGCTTAGTAATCTAAACTTTCTATAATAGCAAGGAGTTGCTATTACCCTATAGCCTAGCGCCTCTCTATATCTAAGAGCTTCCTTAACTAGAAGGCTATTAGGTATTAAACTATACTATGCTTCTACGAGAGCACGCTAGATACTACCTAAGTAGATATATTAGTCTTAACCCTGGTTTCTAATACTAGGTTATAATATCTTAGTATTAGGGCTTTAGTAAATGCTCTCTGAAGTATCTCGAATACGGTCTATATCTCCCCTATCTAGGCAAAGGCTCCTGACTTTATGCTATTCTAGCTTCCCTTAAGCATGCTATTTATAAGGGCTATAATATAAGAATATCTTATAATAAACTTATAATAAAAATTATAGAAACTAAGGAATACTTAGATATCTCTAAAAGACTATAGCACTAGCTATTTAGTAACTACTCAGACTCTATCTAGGTCTATCCTAATACTATCTTAGGTAATATAGAACCCTAGAAAATCTATTTCTATCTAGTAGAAGTCGTACTTCTTTAGTTTTATAAATAGCTTAGTAGCCCTTAGGTAGCATAGGATAGTATAGAGGTCCTTAGTATGCTATTCCCTTATATCTAAGTAGATTAGAATATTATCTAGGTATATAATATAATAGGTATCTAGAAAGTTAGCAATTTTTAGTAAATATACGCCTAAAAAGTTACTAGGGTATTCATAAGCCTAAATAGTATTATAATATACTTAAAATACCTATATCGCGTTCTAAACGCTATTTTCTATCTATTTACTTTATTAATTGTAATTTAGTAGTATACCTCGCTTAAGTTAATCTTAGAAATAAACTTTGCTCTAGCGAGTCTATCTAAGAGCTTGCTAATTAATAGCAGAAGATAATAGTTCTTTATTATGATTTTATTTAATCCCCTATAGTCTATATATAGTTGCAGGCTTCTATCCTTCTTAAGTATGAATAGCACTAGTGCTCCTATAGAGCTAGTTAAGCAGTATATATAGCCTGCTACCTCTATATCCTAGATATACTTAGCGAGTATTTATAACTACTCTATTAATATAGGGTATATAGGTCTATATAGGGGTTCCTTACTAGGTTTTAGTTTAATATAGTATACCGCTTCCTTTAGCCTCGGAACTTTCTTCATATTCTCTTTATTAAAAATATTAGTAAAGTCTTAAAGTTCCCTAGGAATCTTCTTCTCTTGCTTATTATCTAGCGAGTCTTCGCCTAAGGACTCTATATCCTTCTTATTAGGGCTTATAGCGCTTATTAGATATATAATATAAGCTTATTAGCTATTCTCTACGATCTCTTAGATAATCGCTTCTAGCTTAGCGAGCGAGAGGGGTTTATATAACTAGGTATATATATAGGTATTTATATAGATACCTTCCTATCCTATTAAGTTATTAAATAAAAAGATATCTCATGCTCCTTTAGGGCAAGGGCTTATAATAAATACCTAGCAAATCTTCTATAAGTAACCCCGACTATCTATAAGGAAGAATATAAGCTAGTAGACCTTGCCTATAAGCATAGGCCTTCCCTAGAAATCTACTAATTCAGGGGCTATAATACTAGTAGCCTCCTTTAGTTAGAGCCTTTCGATAAGATCTTCTTATATAATATCTACTACTATATAGGTATCTATATTAACCTCTAGTTTAACTTCGCTAGATACTCGGAGCGCTAATACCTATCCCTTAATAGTCTATCCTACTAGAACTAAGGTGATTTCTAGCGTAGTACCCCTCGGGGTTATATCTATACCTACTCGTTTCCTAAGTCTTTAGTATTAATTATACTAGGTATTATAATCGTGCTTATCCCGCCCCGTCTTAGGTTTAGGTTCTAATTACTACCTATTAGCTATATACGGGTTTTAGTATAGTTAGGGGAGATATAGCTATACTTCTTATAGTTATAGTATTAGGATCCCTAGGAGTCAGTAGGTATACTACTAGCGCTAGGCGCTGCGCGAGCATCTGCTAAGTAGTTGTTCTAGGATAGGGTCTCTAGGTAGCAATCCCTTAAGTCTATTAACCTAGGGGGTTATAAGCTGCTCTTATAAGGGCGGTCTAGAGAGCCTAAGTGAGGTTACTTATATAACTCAGAACGGCTAGCAGACGTTCCCCTATATCTCCCTTTTGTGATCTCCTATAATCTCTATATATATAGGGTAATAATATATATATTAGTATAGTTAATATCCTACTTAAAGAGTTTATCCTTTAGGGTTTTAATAAGGCCCTAAAAGAAGGCATACGCTTTTATATTACCTATACTTAGCTCGCTAAGTACTTAGTTAATAGACTCCTATCGAGCCTGATATGTAATTAGTTTCTTATTATCCTTCTAATAGTACTATCTTAAAGCATTATAATAGTTCTACTCTTAGAGCTCGGGCGCGATATACTACCCTCTTATAAAAATTCTAAAGTCTTCCTATTTAGGGTCTATCTAGTTCCCCGACTCGTCTATAAGTATTTGCTAATAATTCCGCTATTCTATTTATAAGGTATGCTCTATTATACTCAAAGCCTATTAGATATACTAGCTATTAGAGCAGCTAGGGTAGTACTTATAAGCCTCTTTAACTATAATAAGCTAATCTTCCCTTATTATGCTAATAGATTCGCTAGTAAGGCGCGCTATATTATAATTCAGGGTTTTTTTTATAAACCTTAGGCGATCGCTTAGCGGGAGCTTAGTTGCTTAATATAGTAGTAATTAGCTCCTATTGGTTAGCTATTATAGTTATAATCTATTATATTAGTACTTAGCTAGTTGCTTTATCTAGCCCTCTAGCTTAAGCTAGCCCGTTAGCTATAGCTATAGATATCTAGCCTATTAGCCCGTCCGGTTTATAGGAAGGGGTCTTATATTCCCTATTCTCCTATATATACTTATTATCTATATAGCAAGTATTTAGCATAAGTAGCCCGTTCTCTTTAGAACCCCTAGCCTCGCTTAAAGCATAGCTTCTTACCTCCCCTTCTTAGCTCGTATTATCCTCTAATTGCTCGCTAGGGTTAGCTTCTTTATATAGGTTTATACGGGCTATTTTACTCTGCTCTTAGTAAATATTAGGTATAGGTTTTTTAGCCTAATTAGTAGGTATTACTTAGGTATATAGTACTATTATTATTACTAACCTTCCTAAAGTAGGGTAGAAGCAAAAGAATTATAAAGGTATTAAGGGGCTAAAAGCTATAGTTAGGTTAAATTAATAGCAAAAGCACCTAAAAGGTAGGATTAATATTATTATACTACTTTTGCTTACTTCTTCTAAGATCCTTTATTTCTAGCCTTTAGTAAGTATTTACTAGGTCTTTGCTATAAGGGTTCTATACCCTAGACCTATAGGCCTCTCTATCCCTTCGG
>JAOQIF010000163.1:0-116049 GCA_026260285.1 Colletotrichum sansevieriae | reverse complement strand
CAATTTTTATTGCAAAAAATTGTGAGGTAGTGGGTCCACTTACTAAGCCACCCGCCTGATTCCAGCGAGCACCTCACTTTAATATGACTTCAGAAATTGGTTTGTACCACGATCACCGACTATCCACATATAGCACCCAGGACAGTCGAGATGCACCATTTTCGACTATGGTAGTACAGTTGGTTATAGTCCTATCTGGAAGATGTTTGATTGACATCCGCATCATGGCTATGGTGACGAGGCGTGAGCTTTGTTGATGGTTTGATGCGCACGAGAATATCGTGACTCGGTTATAGCTGGTGCATCCACACGCTGTGGCGAGCCAGGGCCGTCATAGTCTTAATTCGTTAACAACATTAGGGGAGATGATGCTGTCTTCATTCGTTAACAACATTAGGGGAGATGATGCTGCTGCATGCATGCAGGTGCGAGCTCTAATTTGGCGGCTTGCAGTGGACAGCCCACTGAGATGGGGACGCAGGTGGCGATTTTAGCGCTGAAATTGGCAGGTACACTGCTCAAGTCCCTGCAGCTCGCTAGGCATCAGGACCAAGGTGACGAAAATCGTCATCTTCGCTACACTAGCTGCAAACCAACGCTCGTCGGGGAGAAACGTAAAGAGGTTGCATGTGTGTGGATGCAGGTGGTCTGCTCAATGCTTGGGGATAGGCCACCTCTCGATGCGAAGAAACAGATATACCCATATATTCTCGCGAGCTAGCACAGGAACATAGCTCGACCCCAGGGAGGCGCCAACGATGGCGTAGATAGCTATCAAAGCCTACCTTACCTAATCAAATAGCGCCTCTTTTTTTTTGAGTCTGACGGCTAGTCGCCGGCTTTCAACCATAGGACAGCTAGTGCATAGAGCTTCTATATTCGTTCTTCCTATAGGCGCGAATAGTTAACTAATACTGCTTTCGGTCTTGTTTTCGGTCTTGTTTTCGGTTAGTTTTCGGTCAGATCACCGTAGCAGTGCTAGACCATGATGGCAGGATTTATTGGAGTGCGCGCCGGCTGTCACTAAGAAGTGGCACTAAGACCCCACCCCAAGCAACGAAATCCCCCCACAACCGATAACGCGATTTTTATGCATTTAGACCCTCACTATAATAATTATATTTTAATATATCGCTGAATATCTCTATTAATCTGCAACGACGATATATAATTTTATACTCTCCTTATTATGAGAAGATTCGCTATCGATTAATACTACTTCTAACTTAATTAGATAATTCTAAACCTCCTATTACTTCTTCTGAATATCTTCGATAATTACAAATCGCTCATTCGGTTTTAGCTTAACTTTTCCTCTTAGTTTTAGCTTATATTTTTCAACCTAAGCCTCGAGTATATAAAAAATCTACTAGTTATTAGCTATAGCTATATTATTAAGGTCTAATTGCTTCCCGATTTTCTCTAGGAATAGGATATAGATAACTAGGTCAGGCTAGAGATGCTATAACCTCGTTCTGCCCCTTATATTATTATAAAATAACTATCTATATTATAGCAAATTAATAGAAGACTTTAATATCTTTATAATATTATTCTTAGGGCCCTCTATAATATCTACTAGCTTCTCACGCTATGCAGGGGCCCTCGGAACGTCGGTTGCTATAGAGGTATAGAAGAACCTGCTTATGAGCAGCTTTGATATATTAATAAGCTATATACCCATTGCCTTCTAGCCTGCCTTAATAATATAAGGCCGGAGGGTATGCGAATAGCACTAGAGGAAGTTCTACTTACTAATCGGTGCTAAGTTAAGTACGTAGTTATATTCCTCTAGATAATATCTATAGGACCCCTTTAGAGGTAAAAAGACTGATATATCTAGCAGCTGCGTGAAATATAATAAATAAGCTAGCAAGTATATTAAATAAATATTATTAATATAATATTTCTATATAAACTCGTTAGAGACGTAGCTTCTATAGCTATCTATAATAAGAAGACGCTTAGAACATAGTCTCTTAGCTTCTAAGGCTATTCCAGGTAAGAATACCTTCTCTAGCTACTCGATACCTATATTATTTAATATCTATCCGTTTTTTAATAATATAAAGTATTATAAAGCGAAGTTCGTGAGATCCTAGGGGAACTACTACTATTATATAGTCTTACCCTTAAAAATAACGAGTAGGGGTAAGCTTTGCCTATTCGCTAAGATATACTCGATAATAGATATCTAGGTATAATCCTCAGAGCTCTTGATAAATATTAAAGGCTTTCTAGAATATCCTAGTACTATATCGTCCCTTTATATCCCTTTTATAATTCCTATTTTATCTATATTCTATTAAAAGCTTATTAATATCTTCTTAACCTCTAGAAGGTTAAGAATTATAAAGAACTGCTTAATATTATTAATAGTAACGTCTTTAATACGTCGAGTATTAATCTTCTATGCCTTAAGCGTCTTAATAGCTAGGTTTTAGTATAGGAAGCCCTCTATCTACTTCCTCCTAAGTAGCTATATATTGCTAGCGGCGCGAAGGATGCGTTTAGCGAATATTCACATATATCGATAGCTAGGCGCGAAGCCTAGGGAGCCTTGCATAAGGACCTAAGTTATTAGAGCTAACTCCTGCTTTATACTTAGGTATTATTCGCATACTTTTAACTCGTATTTCGATATAACGCCTTTTAAATAGCTATAGATAGTAGCATATAGTACTCCCTATTCTCTCGTAGCTACGAGGATAGGCTAACTACCCCGCACGGCTATAATAGCGCTAGCGAGGTTATCGGGGGTATAACTAGGCATGCAAAGTAGCGTGGTATTTTTTTTGGATTTTATTTCGATCGTTATAGTAGCGAAAAACCTAGCTAGCTAGGATAATATATGTTATATAGCATGCAGGTTGCGCGATGCGACGCGTTATCGGTTGTGGGGGGATTTCGTTGCTTGGGGTGGGGTCTTACGTCGACATACCCGAGGGCCAGCCAGTAGTCACACCACATGTAAACGGAACACTAAAACCGCCACGCTACCTCCGCCACATGGCTGAAATCATTACTTGGCCCATTTAACGTTACCTTACATCGCGGCGTCTGCTTTTTCTAACTACTTTGCTCCTAAAGGATATTCAAATATCTCAGTACAAAATTACCATTCCAGGAGTAGCTATTGGCTTCGTATGAGGTCGCAGTTCAGGCGTCAATAGGACTATATCGTAATAACAGGCCATCTTTCCAATACCTTCTATGGATGCGACGTCTTTCTTACACTTCGTGCTATGGTCTATTATATAGTCCTACTAGCTCCTGCTCGCATTTTCTACAGTAGCCTTCTGAGAAAAGAAGGTTTATTCCTTTCGACATCCATCCAAGTTATTCCCATTTCTCCTGGCTAGTGCCCTGTGGTGCTGATCTCAGCTGCTGACCTTAGCTGGCTGTGTTCGGTTGTCACAAAAGGGTATGGTGCAGAGTGAGAGAGTTAGTATAGATAGGTGCAAGGTGGAATATTCATTCTTCTCTAGCCCTCCTACTTACTATATGAGGGTATGTGAAGGCTAGAGGACTTATCTAGGGAGCTACGTAGTACCCCCCTTCTATAGACTTCCCTAATATAGCTTATTACCTAAGGGGCTACTTAGTATTCCCCTTCTATAGACTTCTCTAGGGTAGTCTAATAAGCCCTTTTCCCTGCGATCTCATCCTAGCTTATAACACGATCCCCCCTCTCTAAACTAGTCTATCCTTAGACTAGGCTACTTAGTAGTTATCTAGAGGGTACTTAGTGCTTATTTATAAGCCTTCCTATAAGCCTTCTTAGTTTCTAGTTTCTATAGGTTTAGAATTTAATATTTCTTATCCTAGCTATATAACTCTTCCTTAGAAAGCTAAATAGCTTAGACGAGTAGTTAGCTAGAAGTAGGGTACCTATCCTCTACTATAGTAACTCTTATAGCTCTATACCTAGGTATTAAGGGACTTTATAGCTTAGAGAAGCTTAGAGGAGTAGTTAGCTAGTAGTAAAGTACCTATCCTCTACCCTAGCTACTCTTATAGCTCTCTATATAAAAAGTGCTTAAAGGAGCTCAGAGGAGTAGTTAGCTAGTAGTAAGGCACCTATCCTCCACCTTAGCTACTCTTATAGCTCTCTATCTAAAAGGTTTAGAACTACTTAGTAGTTATCTAGATACTAATAGCTAAATGTTACAACCCGTAAACAAGGATAACAGCTGAACGACCCACTTGGGCGTCGGGCGGCTAAGACAGAACATTTGTACTATAGGATCATGGGAATAGCAGGGACTCACTCGGAATAGAAGAACTATAGTATAAGTCACGTGATAATAAGATAAGGAAATAATTAATAAAGCATATAAGGAAGCGCTTAGTAATTAGTTAGTCTTACTAACTAATCGTAATTACCTCATATACCTAAGTAATTACCTAGTAGTTAGATAAAGGATACTATTTAGACTTATATATAATATAACCCTAAGCCTAGCTTATAGTTAGACTTCTATAGCTCTTTAGTAATTAACTTTATATTTATCCTCAGGATACTCTTAGCTTACCTTTACTATAAACTAACTTATTAAGTCTAAGACTAATCACCTTAGCCTCTAAAAGACGATCTACTATAGCCTATAGCCTATAACCTAGACCACAACCCTAGTATACTATTACTACGCTTTAATCCCTAGCTTCTATTAGCAGACCCTACTATTAGAAAGCTAATTATAATACTTTAATGCTCCTATTTAGTAAGTTAACTATTGAAGCCTACTAATAGTATACAAAAAAAATCTTCCTGCGCCTCTATTAAGTCTCCTACCCCTGGATCCTTATTTACCTCTAGAGGATAGGTTACCTAGAATCTAGCTTAAGAACTCGGAGACTAGAACATAAAGGATAACTTAGATAGTGAGGATAATACAAAAGAACTTAAACGCTAGCTTAATAAGACTAACTATAACTTTAAAGAGATATATAATATATTCAACTAAAATATCATAGCCCTTAAAGAACTCTAAGAATAAGCTTATAAGAATTAGGATCTTAAGAAAGAAGTTATAACCCTCCGAGCTGCTATTAATATTATATTAGCTCTAGTTAAAGGATAAGAACGACTTAAGCTTAATACTCCTATTACCTTTAATAGAACTTTAGGATAACTTAAGGGATACTTAGTCTAGATATAAATTTACTAGGCCTTCTATATAAATACTTTCTAAAATAATACTAAACGTGTTATTCATGCTGCTACTTTCTTATAAGGACGAGCTCTAGCTTAGTTTGAACCCCTCTAGTAGGAATTGCTTAATAAACCTATTAAAAAATATAATCAGGAAGTTAAGGATATCTTCTTTAGTTTTATAGGATATATCTAAGTACTTAAGTCACTCTTCTTAGAACCTAATAAAAAAAGGCAAGGTAAATATAACTTAGCTTATTTATAATAAACTAAGTCTACTTCGATTTATATAGCTGAATTTTAAAGAATCGCTTTGCAACTTAATATAACTAATAAAAGCAAGGTCTTTACTTTCTATTAGGGACTTAAAGATAATATTAAAGATAAAATAGCTAAAGTTAATATACCCCCTAGTTTCTAAGACTATATAGAATATGCTATTAAAATTAATAACTAACTCTTCGAGCGCTATAAAGAAAAAGGAGAAAGACGACCAAGTCCTAACTCAGGATGCAAGTACTAATAGTAGCTATAGCATAAGTTTAATAACTATCAGAATGATAATTAACCTCGCAGTAACTAGAATAACACCTGCTAAAGCACTGCGTATAGATAACATAGCGGACCCATAGATCTTAGCTTAACTATGAAATATCAAGATAAGAAGACCTAGAACCTAAAATGCTATAACTATAACTAATATAGGCATATCTCTAGAAATTAAAATAAGCTAAAGAAACTAGGCTAAAGGCTAGCACTAGAAAGCATGAAATAAGTTAATATAACTATAAAAGCACCCTATATATCTATATTTTAGAATGGATACTATGATAATAACTACTAAATCTATCCAGAGGATAAGGAAATATCAGGTTATTACCCTTGAGATAATACTTCTAGATAATCAGGTTATGATATAACCCCACCTATGGTTAAAACTAAAATAATCGCTATAGCCTACTAAAGCAATAGCAGAATCGCTAGAAAACCTACCGAACGACTCGATGAGATACTATGAGTATAATAACTCAAATGCGCTAGCATTCTATTACTACTAGTTATTAACATATAAGGATAAGAACTCGAAGATAATAATAAATAACGGATCCTATGCCTCGAAGTAGCCTGGACCCTTTAACTATAACGAGTGCAATAAGAACTCGATAACTATATTTAGCACTAGTAAATCAGTGCCCTAATAGCATACATAGAACGTTATAGAAACGCACGTATTAACCACGCTAGAATTAAATAAATTAACTAAGAACTCAAAGAATAAGTTAAAGAAGAATCTAATAAAGAACTAGATTATTAGCATAACCTCTTGAAGGAATAACTATTATTTAACCTCACTAATAACTAGATATTTAGAGAAGGAGAAAGCTTACCTTATAAGTTAGATAAACCTCGCAACGTTGCCTAATAATAATAATATGCTCAAGCAGAGATCGCCTATAGGTCTATACCTAGTATAGATAATACTAGCTCTAAAGAGGGATCTAATACTAAGGAAGTAATGAGATAACTCCTTAGGTACTAAAGAGTTAATAGGTACTAGGATGAATAATAATAATACTTCTTTAGGATCTCAGTATTATAGAGAGATAAGGACTATATCCCAAAGCTCTATACTAAAGACTACCTAGCTCTGCAAATTAACTATTATAGCTACTAGAGCCTATTTTAAGCCTAATACCTCTTTAATAAATACAAGGAGCACCTCGGAGATAAATATAAGTACTAACTCTACCTCTGAAGATATAATAATAAGCCTATTATAAATATTTATACTATATATATTATAATTAGATAGATAATAGTAACTTTTAATAAAAAGATCGCTACCTTTTAACTAAGCCTATAGTTCCCTATGAGATACTAGTATAATAATATAATAAAATAGGATAAATGCTAGCGCGATAAATACTAGGTTTACTACTAAGATAAGGCATACGCCTAGAGAATTATAAAGGATATATTAAGACCCCTATAGGTTAAAATCCGCGAGAATAGCCTCTATAAGGTATAAAGGGAAGGAAAATAGATCACCTACCTAGAATAACTAGAGTAGTTAAAAACCTAGACTTACTTACTAATAAAGGACTATAATAGGTAACTATAATAAGGTCTATTTACGCTATTATATAGAATTTATAAATATACCTATAACTAGAAGTTATAATCTATAATAAAAAATAATCGCGCTTATAGATAGCAGATTAGAAGTCGATATTATAATACCCTAAATAATAAACTGACTACGAATACTATAGAAAGCTGAGAAACACGTTTATAAACTTAATAATACTTTGGGAAAATAAGTCTACTATAAAGGAGGAACTATTAAAAATGAGACTATACCCCTTAACATAAGTTACCTAAATTAGAAAGAATAAATCTAACTTAACGTTATAGAAATAAGATTATATAATATTATATTAGGAATACTATAGCTAGAACGAAATAATCCCCAGATAGATTAGAGAATAGGCTAGCTCTATTAGGACTACGACGATTCAGTCCCTACGTAGCACTATAGAAGTTAGGCCTTAAACGAATTCATAATACAAAAAGGAGTAGTAAAACGGTATCTCTATTACCTCAAGGCTAAGGAAGCTATATTATAACTATTAATAATAATAGATCTTAAATAATACAATAACCTACTTCTATCTATCCTAGAAGAATATAGAGTTTATAAAAAACTCTTTATAACTAAACTAGAGACTAGACTGCCTAAATATACTAGTTTTAACTATAAAATCCCCGTTAAAGAAGGGAAGGAACCACGATTTAATAAGATCTATAGACTTAATCTAATAGAAATAGAAGCCCTAGATAAGTAACTCGAAGAAAACCTCAGAAAGGGATATATCAGACCCTTAATATCACTAGCAGGAAGCCTAATCCTATTTATACCTAAGAAAAATAGGAAGTTATAACTATGCGTTAACTATTATATGCTTAACGAAATAACGATTAAAAATCGTTACCTACTACCCCTTATTAATAAAATAAGATAACTCTCCATAGAGCTAATTAGTTTATAGCTCTTAACCTCAAAGGGGCTTATAACTTAATTAGAATAAAGCAAGGAGAAGAATAGAAAACTGCCTTTTGAATATATCTAGAGATATTTCAAGTATCTTATTATACTCTTCGGTCTTACTAACGCCCCTATAACTTTCTAGAATATAATTAACTATATCTTATATAAGTATATCGATATTTATATAGTAGTCTACCTCAATAATATTCTCATATTCTCGCTAATACTTAAGAAATATAAGGGAGATATATACCACGTCTTATAAGCACTTTAGGAAACTAAGCTTCTAGTTAAACCTAAAAAAAGCGAATTCTATACCTAAAAGGTGGAATATCTCGGATTTATTATTACCCCTGGAAAAGTCTATATATTAGAAAACAAAATCAAAGCTATTAAAGAATAGCTAGTATCGAAGAACCTTAAGGAAGTCTAAGGATTCCTAGGTTTTATTAACTTCTATTATAAGTTTATTAAAGACTATAGCAAAATTAACGCAGGTCTTATAAGCCTTAGTTATAAAAGTATACCCTTTATATAGGAAGAACTATAATAGATAGCCTTTTAAAAGATTAAGAACCTCATCGCTAGTAAGCTAGTCTTAATTATCCTATATCTAATAAAATAATTTAAAATAGAACTAGATTCTTCAGATTATAATCTTAGAGCATAACTATCCTGGAAAGATTTAAAAGGATAAGTATACCTATGCACCTTCTTCTCTCATAAGCTCTATAGACCTAAACTAAACTACCTAATCTATAATAAAGAACTTATAGTAATTATTAAAGAATAGAGACCTGAACTCTTAGGAATAATATATAAAGTACTTATATACTCTAAGTATAAGAATCTTTTATATTTCACTACCTTAAAAGTATTAAATAGATAATAAGTTAGATAGTTAGAATTCCTCTTGGAATTCAACTTTAGAATAATCTATTATAAAGGATTAGATAATAGTAGAGCTAATACTCTTAGCTAATAACTAGATTTTAATATCCTAATATTAGAAGAAACCTAGGTAATTCTCATAAGAAATAATAATAGAGACCTAATACTAGTAACTAAACTCTTAATAATAGCTAGATAATCTAGTGCTAGCCCGCCTAGCAAACTAGATAATAAAGCAATTATAGAGTTTTACGCTCGCCCTATATATAGATACTACGGATTATAAAAACCTAGAAATAACTATATTAATAGTATAGAGAAAAGATTACTAGAGAACGTATAGCAAAGGTAATAAGAGATTATGAGGTCTGCTTAAAAGCAAACCTGCTTAATATTAGCCTTATAGCATGCTATAACCTTTGCCTATGCTATAGACTAGCTAGCAATCTATATCCGTTGACGTTATTATTAAACTACTGAAGTCTGGAGAACCCCTTATAGGAGTATACTTTAATAGCGTTTTTATTATTATAGACTGACTCACGAAGTACGCCCACTTCATCCCATATAAGGAAGCTAGCAATGCTAAAGAATACGCTTATACTTTTATTAAATATATTATTACTAATTATAGAATACCTAAGGAAATCATATCTAATAGAGATAAGATCTTCATATCCAAATTTTAGAAATCAATTATAGCATAACTTTGCACTAAATAATTAATATCTACTATATTCTACCTATAAACCGATAGATAAATAGAATAAATTAATTAAATCCTAGAAACTTACCTCTATACCTATACTAACTATAACTAGCATAATTAGGTTATATCACTCCTAATCGCCTAGTTCGCTTATAATAGCGCAATTAGAGAAAGTACTAAGGAATCCCCCTTCTACCTTAATTATAGATTTAAACCTACTACCTATAGAGAACTACGAATAGGACTAGCTATAGTAAAAGCTATTACCTCAGTATAATAAATCAAGGATATCTAAAATAATATATATAAAGAACTTGAATTTATATAATAATAAATAGTATACTTTAGTAATTAATAAAGAATTAAGCGACTAACCTTAAAAGAGGGAAATAGCGCCTACTTTATATAGCGAAATAATAAAATAAAATAACTAAGTAATAATCTTAATTATAAAAAACTCGGACCTTTAAAATCTCATAAGTTATTTTACTAGTTAATTATAAACTCAAACTCCCAGAAACTATGAAATGCTATCTAATATTTCACGTCTTACTACTTAAGCTAGCACTATGAGGATTATATATAAATAATCTTATAATTATAGAAGATAATAAACTAGAATATGAGGTTAGATAAATTATTAACTACCTTAAAGAACTAGAAGGTTACCAATACCTAGCAACGTAGAAAGGATATAGTTATAAAGATAATATATAGGAACTAGCTAAAACTATCACTAATATAACACAAGAACCCACTATCTACTAGCAATAATACTAAGAATAGGAAATAATACCCGCAATGGTTCTACCTATAGTACTAATCTAAGAAAATATAGGTTACTAACGAATTAGATACCTATATAGGTATACTAAACTACTAATAGAAGCAGATCGACTATAATAAGGAAAGCTATTCGTTGGATTAGGAATACCTGAAGATAACTAAGATTCCCCTAAAAGAAATTTGGAGTACTAGGATTCTAATCTAGGATTAAGTCTAAGTTTAATACTCTAAAGCTACCTATAGACTAGACCTCTAATATAGGAGATGCTATGGGTTCCTCTTCTATAATCCCCAAACCTTTCTAAAATACTATTCTTTTCTATTTATATAAACGATCTAACTACGCTATAGACTTATCTAACTTAGCCTGCGTAGTATATAAAGCACTAGCCTTCTTTTATAATACTTCCTCCTTAGCTACCTCAGCATCCTCTAAACGAGTAGCTTTATCTAATAAATAATTAACTAAAGAATAATTAGCAAGGATATAGCACCTAAGGAGCCATGAGGACCCATAAGTATAAATAGCATCCGCTGCTATATCATAAGACTGCCTTAAATAAGTATATTCGCTATAGATTTCACCCCTAGGGAGCAGTTTATAACGTTTCCCTAAAGAATAGCAGTAGGAATAAGGCATATTAATAATAAAACTAAACTTAGTAATATATAGCGCAGAGTTATAACGTTAAAGAGTGGAGGCAGAATTTGATTTTAACTTTAAAACGCGACCTAATATAGTATTAGTATTATAGATAATTAGGAAGCATAATTAATAGATCCCTAACCTATGATCAATAACCTACTTATATTAGGTCTTGAGGATAAGACCTTTGGAGAGGGGACCTAATATTACGACCTATAAACAAGGATAACAGCTGAATAACCTACTTAGGCGTTAGGCAGCTAAGATAGAATATTTATACTATAAGATCATGGGAATAGCAGGGACTTACTTAGAATAGAAGAACTATAGTATAAGTTAGGTAATAATAAGATAAGGAAATAATTAGTAGAGCATATAAGGAAGCGCTTAGTGATTAGTTAGTCTTACTAACTAATTATAATTATCTCATATACCTAGGTAATCACCTAGTAGTTAGATAAAGGATACTATTTAGACTTATATATAGTATAACCCTAAGCCTAGCTTATAGTTAGACTTCCATAGCCCTTTAGTAATTAACTTTGTATTTATCCTCAGGATACTCTTAGCTTACCTTTACTACGAATTACTTATTAAGTCTAAGACTAATCACCTTAGCCTCTGAAGGATGATCTACTATAGCCTACGGCCTACGACCCAGACCATAACCCCAGTATACTATTACTACGCTTCAACCCCCAGCTTCTGTTAGCAGACCCTACTGTTGGAAAGCTGACTGTAACACTAAATTCCCTCGCGAGGGTTATTCCTTCCTTCGCAGGGTTATACTAAGATATATTATTATTTAGGCTAGTTTTTATTATTTTAAATTCACCCTCTAAATCGTTATATTTACTGCTTATTATTATACGTTTAGTAGCTTTATAGGGGTAATAAAGATATTCCCCCTCTAGGGGTAAAAGAGGTTAATATTATAGTAGGGGGGGTTGCTAGTAGTTATCTAGTAGTTACCTAATACCTCCCTATATATAATAGGATTAAGTAAAGTTAAATAATATAATAATCTAGGGATCATCTTCCTTTTAGCTACGTAAAAAGCTAACTTAAGTATTAAGTTAAAAAGTATAAATATTACTTGAAATTTCACCCTGCTAAAATCCATCTTCTTACTTCTTTAGATTTACTATACTGATAAGTTGCTATTAGTCTCCTACTCCTCTACTAATAACTTCGTCTTAATTACTATATATCAAATCTATTATTATATCTTCTGCTGCTACTAACGCTGCCCCCTTTCCTGCTAATATGCTAGATACTTCCTATATCCCTATAATAAGTGAGCTCTAGGCGTGCTCCTGCTGCTGCTACCTCCTAGTATAAGCAAAGTAGGAGCTGCTTAAAGATAATCTTCCTAAAATCAACCTCCTTGCGAGCTTAATTATCTATTTTAAGAGTAATAATAAGTCCCTAGTCCTTAGCTAGTGCTTATCTAGTGCTTTACTAGCTTTAGCTTTAGAATTTATTACTAAGTTATATAAATTGAGATACTACTACTAAATATAAGCATTATATTAAAATAGGTAATAGAAAAGCCTATATTAATATAAGTTTTGCTTATTATTTTCTAGGCCTTAGCTACTAACTCTCTATAGCCTACCTATTATATAATAAGCACTACTAATAAGCTTAAGTAGCTAATAGATAAGGGTAGTTCTAAGCCTGATATTTAGGCTTAGTATGCTAAGAATAAGGTATATTACCTAGTGCCTATCTAGTGCCTAACTACTAATTTCTAATTGTTTTAGGAGGAGATCCTCGCTACTTAGCTTATAGTAAAAAAGGCTTTCTAAGCTAAGAAAAATAATATTAATATTATACTTAAAAAGCATAAGGCGGAGGAGGCTAAGACCTCTATAGAGATAGAGGACTACTAGGTAGCTGCTTTAGAGGAGGCTATTACTTACTAATAGCACCTCTCTAAGGAGTTAGAGAAGTAGACTAAGTTATTATATAAGTAGCATAAGGAGCTCTGGTAATACTATTTAGAGATAGAGCAGTTGCTAAGAGATAGGTAGAGGCATAGGAGTCCTAAGCTACGCGCGCCTAGGAGTCGCTCAACTCCTATAATAAAGTTATAAGTCTATATAAGCCTTACTAGTACCTTACTAGTACTTATTTAGTTAATATTCTAATATTCTTTTTATAATTACGAGGTTATTACTACTAACTCTAGTAGTAAGGATAATAGCTCTAAGGAAATAGGTGCTAGCGCCTAGTGGATTTAAAATTCTCAGGAGCGCCCCTAGTAGGCTGCTAATAATCTCTAGGTAGTATATAGTTGCCTTTAGGTATATGTTTAGTTGCTTTTGGGCATTTTTCGTCTTTCCTTGCCTTATCAGGGGGCCTTCGGGCTAATGAATTGAGATCCCCAGCTGGCGTGCCCTGTTTCTGACTAACTACTAGTTACCTGTTGAATTATATGGGGATCGTGATATTTATTGCGGTTCCTATGAATTGTCTAGTTCGCTATAGCCCTTCTATTTGATGAGGTACTAATGGTTTCGTCTAGGGCCCCTATGGGTGACGATGTGGTCTACTGTATAGACGTTATCGTCGTCGTCAATTCGGATTTCTTGTGGTAGGACGGCTGAGCCGTGGGCGTGAAAATATTGTGGATTTGGTACTTTTTGTTGATCTAGAGCTTATATGCTCGTCCCCCGTTGATCACCTATTAGATCCTGAATAGGCCTAGATATTAATTAGAAAGTTTCTAGGAAGGCTGCCTCTGCGTAATGTTTTAGTTAAAAGTAATACGAGGTCTCCTATAGCGAAAATAATAGGGGTCCTCCTCTGATTATAGAACTTGCTATATATTTTATTGCACTTATAAATTTGCACTTATCGGGGTTCGCATAGAGGCTATTAGCTTCTAACTAGGTGAGTACCTGCCTCACTACCTCTATATAGGAGTCTATATCGTTAGTAAATATTAAGATATCATCTAAATATATTATGCAAATAATATTAACTAGGCCTATAAGTAACTTATTAATAAAGATCTAGAAGGTAGCAGGTGTGTTAATAAGCCTAAATAATATAATATAGTATTTATAATAACTATATTATATATAGAATGCTATCTTCTACTCATCTCCCTCTTAGATCCTCACCTAGTAGTAAGCATCCTTGAGGTTAAGCTTAGTAAAGTACTTTAGTTAGGAGAGTTAATTAAGGATTTTATTAATTAAGGGGAGAGGGGTATAGTTCTTAGTAGTTACTTAGTTAAATCCCTAGTAGTCTAAATATAACTTTGACTTGCCTCTTTTCTTTAGGATAAATAAGATTAGCACCCTTATTAGACTTATTAAGAAGTAAATCCACCCCTTCTATAGGGCTATATAGATATAATCCCTCAATTCCTCTAGTTCCTTCTCAGCTAGTAGGTAGATTAGTCTAAATAGGGGCTTAGTCCTAGGCTCTAGGTTAATAGGGTAGCTCCTAGTTGCTCTAAACTCTAGTATAGTCCCTACTAGGTTAATATTAAATACCTTTACAAAATCCTAGTACTCTAGTAGGATATTCGTTTTAGTATCCCTATTACCCTTAGGCTCCTTAGTATCCTCTAGGTAGGTAGTAGTTAATATCTAGTTAACTTATAGTATACCTATAAGTACTGCTCTTACTTTATTCTTAATATACCTAAGCTCTTTTCTAGTTATAATACGGCGAATGCTTTTCTCATATAGGGGAAAGGTCTAGCCTAACTCCCTCTAATTAATATTAGGGCACTCTGCTATATACTAAGGGATCCCTAGGAGAGTATTATAGCTATTACTATTATTAATCCTCAAGTTATATAAAACTATCCGCTAGATACCTATACTATTAGTTATTTAGGTGACTAACTTCTATATACTATAGTTAGGTCCCTTGGATGCCTATATTCCCCTTATAGGTTCTAAGTTATTAGTTTCTAGTTAGGTATTAGTAATAACCCTCTAGTCTATAATATTCTTATTAGCTCTATAATTAATAAGCGTAGTACTAGTCTTCTAGCTACCTATAACTTAGATCTATATTATTATTTTAAAGCAACGTAGCTAGTTACTATCCTACTAAACCGCCCGCGTAGCTACTTAGTCCTCCTGTAGTTATTCGCTAGGGCAGGGCTTGCCTTTATAGCGGGTATAGCTATACCTTTTATAGTATAGGCACCTTAGTGAGATATAGCCTTTTCTTTTATAATTATAATAGATAGTTTCCCTCGTAGTATCTTGCGATAAGTCCTTAGTATGCTCCTAGTAGGCGCTAGTATAGCTATCCCATCGAGTGCGAATGGACTACAGTACTTTGGAGCCCCACGACGTGAGGGGTAGCAGCCATTCAGGGGTAATTAAGCCCACGTCGTCGGCTAATAATAACCTCTCTAGGACTAGTACTTCTATTTACTATATATTCTAGCTATAATATATATACTAATACTAGTTAGTAGTATAAAGAGCGACTCCGCATTATTAGCAGCCTAACTATATTTGCTTTCGCTACCTTATATTAGCTATAACCTCTCCTAATACGACTCGCGACTTAGGCCTCGAATAATTATAAGCAATATAAGGCGAGGGGCTCTTACGCCTCTCTCGCGTATAATATACCTATAGGATTATATCGTTCCTTTTATCTATAGCCCTCTTAGGCCTGGCCTACCTTCGAGCGTTCGCTAATAGTCTAAACTATTAAATAAGCTAGGCTGAAAGGGTCCTATGCTATTAATATTAGCTCTAAACCTTAGGCTAGCTAGGATCTCCCTATCTCTATAGAAAGAAGGAATTTATAAGTACTACCTCGAGGAGGAAGTTTTAAGCTAGCGCCTGCCAGGCCCCCCTTCTTATTAGCTAGCTATATTAGTAATATGAGCGTATTTAGTTACTCGTATCGACTCTATTCATATTATAGTTATATTTATTAATAGCTAATAGGATAGGCAGGTTCTTCCAGGCCTCGGCGCTAAATACCCGGCGCGCCTCTTTTTTTGCAGCGGAGTCTCTAGTTAGCTAGCGCTAGAGATAGAGGAATTCGAAGGACTTGCAGAAAATGGTTATAAGGAATAGTACTAGGGCGTTATCCTTCTAGGTAAACTGATTTATCTATTTAATAATATATAAGCTTAGATTAGGCAAAATTCGTATATAAAAGAAGCTCTAGGTACTATACCTAGCCGTCTTTTATAGGGATATAGTGAATTTAGCCCTAGGGTATGCCCTTGCCGTTATCCTCCTTCTCTCTAACTAGAATATTATTAATACTACTATCCTTCCAGCACGTGCTAGTAGCGCTAATACTCTGCTGCTAAAGGACCTGGAATAACTTCATAGAGGTGAATAAATTCTCTAAAAACACGTAATATCTATCGACTAGAAGGAGGGCGATAAGGGTTATAACTACCCGCTAGGTCGGCGTTAACGCTACCTATTTAGCCTCCTTATCGCTCCAGGCCGGCTAGGCTTGCAGAACAAGTCTATATAGGCCTTTGCTATATATATGCTAAAGCTACCGGAGGTAATACCCCTTTTAGGCTAATACCTATACCTTAAAGCTAACCGGAGTTAGCTTATTAGGCACCGTTATTATCTCCACGGAGCAGCCTATAAACCAGACTATAGCCTCGTTAATAGTAAGCCTGCTGCCTGGCATATAGAAGGAGTCTCTGGTCGCTTATATATATACAGACTACTCGTTAATCTACTAGTAGACCTTTAGTATCTAGCCTTCGCAGGCTTAGGGCTAGCTCTATTATTAACTCGGCGTTATATTAGGGAAGTTAGCGGGGTTAAAGATCTAGAGGTAGCGGAGGAGTAATTAAAAGCAGTCCCGGCTTATAAAGCGGGTGAATAAATAGATAGGATCCTCTTGATCCTATAAACTAGACTAGTACCTAAATATCTAGCTCTCGGTATGAAGACCTATATAGATTAAGATACCCAAAAAGAGATAGATTTCATAGGCTAAAGTAAGCCTCTATACCTAACTTCTAGTCTATTATTAAAGTAGCCCGCGTTGCGCTATTATTCTAGCTACGTTAGTCTACTCTGCTTACTACTTAATAATATTATATAGTATATATTAGAGGAAGAGATTAATAGGTGCTCCTAGCAGGGCTCCGATCTCAGCCTCCCGCTCCGGGACCTCAAATAGCATAGAGGAGCCTGGAGTCCCATAGTCCACGCCGGGCTCTTCGTGACGCTAGACCGTCGCCTCGTTATACCGCTCCAGCCGGCAGGAGTCTATATAGGCAGCAGCCAGGTCTTCGGGGAGTATAGCAATAGTAATATAGTCCCGTATAGAGCCCTCGGAGGCGATAGAATCGTCTAAATCCATTATATATTGCGTAAAATAAAACCTCTAGTAGTAGAAGTATAGGCGCTAATATAGCGTAAAATAACGTATCGGTTATATACTGATCTGGTGAGGGGAAAAGGTTGGTGGCCTGTGGGGCTCCAAAGTACTATAGTCCATTCGCACTCGATGGGATAGTCCCCCCTTATAGCCTCGGTCTATCCCTCTGGATTAATAGTTTAGCCCTCTAGTTATTATTCCTTATAGTTAGACCCCTAGTCCCTTACTAGTGCTATATATGCTTATATATTAATTATAGGTTTAGCGTTCGTAGCCCTTATATTAAGGTCGAGCTGCGATTTTAGTAATCTATTTGCTATAATATAGTATTAGAGCTTAGGGTCTAGTCTAGCTACTATATTAGCTACCTAGATCTACTCTAGTTATTAGTAGGGGCTCTCCGCCTCAATCCCTTTATAGTAATTAATAAAGCTCTAGTATAATTATCCTAGTTACTAGTAGGGTTATTTAAGCTAAGTTTATATGCTAAGGATCCTAAACCCCTTATTAGCTATACTATTAGTTAAGTAGTCTTCTATTATTACCTAAGTAATATTCTTCGCCTTATTATTATATCTAATAGAAAGGTATAAGGTCTATCGCTTTACTACCAATCCTTCTAGGCACCTAGTAGTATATAATACCTTGTTAAGGTCTAAGGTAGTCTTATTTATTTTAAATTATATATTGAGATTAAAAATTAATTATAATTAGTCTAGGTGCCCCCTTTATACCTAAGTATTAGGAGGTGCTTCCCCTAAAGTTCTAACTAGTGCTTCTTCGCCTCGGGGTTACTATTTATAACTACCTAGTAAGTAATAGGGTTATCTATTAGGGCTAATAGTTAGCTAGCCCTTAAAGCCTTAAGATATTCTTATTTATACTTTAGTTAACTCTTCCTTTCTTCCTCCTTAATAAGATAATCTAATTCAGCCTCTATTAGTTAATTAACTAGTTCTTTATTGATACCCTTTTTACTATTCTAATTACTAGGTATCTTATCCTAAGTTTAGCTATTTAGTAGCTCTTATCTATTAGGGTATCCTGCTTCCCTAGCAGACCTATAGGTAGGTATTATTATTATATATTATACTACTCTAATAGTTTATACCCCTATTAGTATAGGTATGAGAGAAGAACGTATTATAAAAGGGTATAGTATAGAGTGAGAGAGTTAATATAAATAGGTATAAGGTGGAATATTTATTCTTCTCTATCCCTCCTACTTACTATATGAGGGTATATAAGAGCTAGAGGACTTATCTAGGGTGCTACCTAGTACCTATTTTCTATAGACTTCCCTAGGATAGCCTATTACCCGAGGGGCTACCTGGTGTTCCCCTTCTACGGACTTCTCCAGGGTAGTCTGATAAGCCCTTTTCCCTGCGATCTTATCCTGGCTCGTGACATCGGGAGGGATGAAGTGCATGCAGTCAGTCATCTAGAGGATTCTAGGACAGCTATCTGGTAACACCAAGCCTAATATAAAAACAATGTTAACGACAGCAAATATGTCACAAAACGGGTTCGGTGCAGAGTGAAAGAGTTAGTATAGATAGGTGCAAAGTCGTAACATTTATTCTTCTCTAACCCTCTAGTTTACTATATAAGGGTGCGTGAGGATTAGAGGACTTATCTAGGGAGCTACTTAGTGCCCCCTACCTATAGACTTCCCTAGAATAGCCCGTTACCCGGGGTGCTACTAGTATTCCCCTTCTATAGACTCTTAGTATAACTTATTATCTAAGGCGCTACCTAGTATCCTCCTTCTATAGACCCCTATAGGGTAGTCTAGTAAGTCTAGTAAGTCCTTTCCCTTATAATCTCCTCTAGGCTCGTAACATGATCCCCCCTCTCTAAACTAGTTAATCCTTAGACTAGGCTACTCTATAGTTATCTAGAGGATACCTAGTACCTACCTAGTTGCTTCCTATAAGCCTCCTTAGTTTATAGTTCCTATAGGTCTAGAATTCAGTATCCCTAGGTCTAGCTATATAACTCTTCTTTAAATAGCTAAGTAGCTTAGAGAAGTAGTTAGCTAGTAGTAGGGTATATTATCCTCTACCCTAGCTACTCTTATAGCTCTATACTTAGGTATTAAGGGACTTTATAGTTTAGAGAAGCTTAGAGGAGCAGTTAGCTAGTAGTAAGGTATCTATCCTCTACCCTAGCTACTCTTATAGCTTTCTATATAAATAGTTTAGAGAAGCTTAGAGGAGCAGTTAGCTAGTAGTAAGGTACCTATCCTATATCCTAGCTACTGTTATAGCTTTCTATATAAAAGGAAAAGTAATTAGAAGCGCTTAGAGGAGTAGTTAGCTAGTAGTAGGGTATCTATCCTCTTATAAAGAGTATGGCTAAAGGCCTAAACCAGGAAAGGCTAGAATATTGAAACGTAGATATCCGTTATTATATTAGACTATTGCTTAACCTTCTAAGTTTTTAGCTTGCAGAGTTTTCTCCAAGGTGTATTTATTCGCTCCTGACTCGCTAACGTTTTGCTAATAGCGTAGCTCTATATCCTATACCCGCTACTATTCCTTATAATTATCCCCCCCTCTAAAGCCTTAGTCCCTAAGGCGTACTAGTAGGGTAATATAGCTCTGCGTTGCTAACTATAGGGCGATAGTTTAGCGCTTTTATTATATTATTTGCTATTGCTCCTTCCTGCGGCGGATTTGGGCTGCTATAGCAAATAATATATATTATTTTCTAGCAGTTTTTATATTTTTGAATTTTAAGTATTGCTATTATTTTTTAATTAGTTGCTAATAGTTATATAACCGTTTAGCAGTATATAGCTAGTGATTATTTAGCCTTATTGCCTAGCGATGCTAATTATAAAAGGGCGTCTACTTTTCGAGGTCTCCGACCTAGCTGGATTTTTCCCCCTTTAGTATCTCTTTTTTAACTCGATAGTCTTTATTATTTTTCTTTTTATTATCTATTCTACGAGCCTTTATTATAATTATTAATTTTCCTGCTCTTCCTTTTCTAGTTTATTTCTTTTAGTATTATCTCGCTAACCGTTCTCTATTATATCTTATATCGCGCACATAGGCGCGATTCTCGCTAAATACCTATACGATCCCGAAATCCTCTCTAGTAACCTCACTAGCAATTCTAATAATAGCTATCCTTATCTTAGCTATCTCTATAAGATATATTAAGACGTCGTTAATCTTCGCTATATATATAGCAAATATATATAGAAGTACGTCTATTATAACTTCGATAAAAATAAATACGCTACTATAAGTCTCCGCTAGTTTGCTGCTAGGTTGCTATATACTAATGCCTAGTAGGTTCCCTAGGAGCTTTAGGGCATAGCCTAGACTACTTAGAATATATTCTACTAGATCTAAATTTAGAAACGGGAGGGTATCTTAACCCCTCTTTATTATTATTATATTCTCGCTTCCCTCGCTAACTATTCAGTAGCATAGAAATATATTGCTAAGCTAATCCGCGATCCTACTACTAGTAGTAATAACTATAATATAGACTAGCTCTAACTCCAGGAGCTTGCTTCTATTTATAAGCATCTCGCCCTCGACGTCTTGGTTTATATAGGCTATTGCTCGCTACTCCCTTGCTAATTATATCCTGCTAATAACTAGTTCTAGTTTAGTACCCTTTGTAATAGTATTAATATCCTTTAGCGCCTAAACGCCGCCTAGCTGCTATATATTTATAATAATAGTCCTACTATATACCTCTGCGATAAGATTAATTATCTAGTTAATAACCCTTTAATAAAACCAGTCCCTAAGCGCCTTTATAAGTATAATATTAACTCCTTTCCTGAGTTTAGCAAGTCGCTTTAAGATAACCTCCTTAAGTACGCTTCTAATAATATTCCCTCCTGCTTTATTACTATTACTAGTGCTCGCCCTATCTCTCGCGCCTTATACCTCTATATTCCTACTAAACGTAGCTAAGAGGATAGCAACGATTTAGCGAAAAAGGCTAGAAAGGCTAAGAAGACTAAGGTTACTATTACTATCTCTAATAATAGCTCTAGTAGGGAGTCGGGTAGTAACCTAGGTAGTAAGTTAGCAGGTAATCGGTCTGCAGGCGATAATAATAGGGATGCTAGTAATGTTAGTAATGCTAGCTCGGCGACTAGTCGCTATAGTGCTACTTATAGTCGTAGTAATCGGGGTGCTCGCGCCTATAGCTATGGTTAGAAGTGAATAACTATTTAGATAGTTAGCTCCTTCCTTTTCCTTATAGGATAATACCCTTCTTTCGCTATAATATTAGTAATAATTCGCTGCTTAATATAATTAACGTTCTACTTCTTAATTTAGCTTCTATTCTATACTCTCGTGATTTGCAATTAGCAACTTATTGCTATAACTTCGCAACTAGTTATCCTACTTCTTATAAGACCTCCTCTACTATCTATCGAACTTATGAATAGCCTCTTATGCGTTCGCTAAGTTCTCTATAGGTTCCTACGTATTATATTCTATAAGCTATCCTGCCTATTTAACTAGATATTACGCATTATTACTAATACCTTATTATATAATAATCTCTTCTACCTCCTATTCCTCTAGCTTATCCTCGAGCTCTAGGTATATAGGCGAACCCTCGCTACCTTCTCAGTAGTTATCCTATGGTTCTAATAAGGTGATAGAGAATATATTATATATCTATTAGTACTATAGTAGCAGATAGACCTTATATCCTTGCATGCTAACTAGTTCTATAATAGCTACCCATATGAACCTAGGTGCTAATTTTTTATTCTTAAACTAGAAGTTCTTTGTTAATAGCCCGACGACTTATTCCCGATAGTAGGTCTAGTCCTTATGCCTCGTATTATAATACTTAGCTTACGCCTTAGTAGCCTTCTGCTACTATTCCTAGGCCCTCTCGCAGAGTCTTGAAATATATTCGATTCGCTCCTTTACGCCCTGTATTATAACCCTATTCGCAGGAGCCACGTATTCTATGCAATACGGGTAGTAACTATATAAGGCCTCTATTAGCGAGTAGCTAGTAGTGCTATAGCGACTATTATTATATGCAAACTCCGCCTCGGGTAGCTAGACTACCTATTCTTATAGCGAGTTGCTAGCATATGCTTGCAGGTACTTTTCTAATATCTAGTGCATCCTTTCTAACTACTTATCAGTCTAGGGATAGTATATAGTAGAGAGGCGGCATTTAATAGCCCTCTCTCTCATAAACTCTTCCTAAAATTAGCTAGTTAGGAGCTTATCTCAGTTGCTAATAATACCCTCTAGAGTGCTAAAACGGTATTCAACCCGTTTATAGATAGTCCGCGCTAACTTAGCTGCTATTAGCCGCTTCGTTATTAGGATAAATATAGCGAACTTAGTTATTTAGCATATAATAACGAGAACTACGTCATATTCTCCGCCTATATGCCGAGAGCTCGCTAGCAATCTAGTAATAAAGTCTATGCTTATTTCCTAGAACGGGTATGCAGGTAAGGGTAGCGGTTATAACTTCCTATAAGGCTTATGCCTCGGAACACGGTTCCCCTAGTATATATAGCACCCGGTAATATAATCATATATATCTATAGCTAAGTTTAGCTAATAGAAGTTCCTCGAGATCAGCTCGGTAGTCTTATTCACCCCTATATATCCTACCCTATAGTCGTTATAGTATTAGCAAAGGATCTCTAGCCTTAGAGACCCTTCTTATAATATCTCTAGCTATCCTTTATAGAATAGGGTTCCCTAGCTATTGATTATATAGCCTCTATAATCGCTAGCTAGTCCGTACGCCCTCTCTAATTATATCTAGTAGTATAAGTCGTTAGCCTGCAGTCTATAGATAAGATTTTCTATTACTTCGGAGGGTTACTAACTATCTGCTATTTCGCTTGTTATAAGCTCCCTTATAACCTAGCGTAGGATATACTATTATGCTATAGTAATCCTAGCTCTAAACGAGTCCTCTTGGTTAATAACCTCTCGCTAAGCGTTCTCCATATTACCCCTTGCTCTTTAGCATCGGGTTATTATAGCTGCTATAGTTATAGTAATATTAGCGCGCTATAGAGTGCGATGCTAACTAGAGACCGAGGCGTCTCCGCCCCCGGAGCTATCTATCTAGAAGGGGTACCTCATGCTAGCCCTTATAGTATTAATAAATGCTTTTGAGGTCTCTATACTACCTTATAGTATAATAATGCTTATCCGAAGGTCTGCTAGTAATTCGCTAATAAGCCTTAGCTTCTTCGCTAGGGTTAGGAGTATATTATTATACTTCACCTCCCCCTCTATATAGTCTAGCCTCCTAGATAGACTATCTGCTAGGTTTATAACCCCCGACCTATGCTCTAGGTTGAAGTTAAACGCTAAGAGTTTATATACCTACCTAGCGAGCCTTCCCCGAAGGTCCTATATAGGCGTGCTAATAACTCCCTTTAGCGCCTAGTAATCTATTAGGACTATAAACTTCTTCGATATACCCTGAAGGTAGTAAGCCTAATAGTCTAAACTCTTAACTATAGCGAGAAGTTCCTATTAGCCTGCTCCCTAATATTGCTCTATATTGCTAAGCTTCTATAAGTAGTAGGCGACTAGTTGCTACTAACTATTAATATACTATAATAGGATGCTAGATATAGCCTTCGTAGAGGTATCTATCTCGACCCTTATCTCGCAGGTTAGGTCCTAGTATTAGAGAATTATTACTAAGCAGAAGGCTGCTTAAAGCTGCTCGAAAGCCTATTAAGCCTCTTCTAGCTAGTGAAACTCGCTTCCTTTCTTACTATTCTCGCTACTCTTTAGTAGGGATATTATTAGGGCTATAATGCCTAAATATCCTATAATAAACTTATAGTAGAAGTTATAGAATCTAAGGAAGACCTAAATATCTTAGTATATTATTAGCAGCTTCTATTTAGTTATAGCTCGGATGCGAGTTTAGTCTATTAATATACCCTCGGGCGTGATAATATATCCTAGGAATTCTACCTGTTATTAGTAAAACCTATACTTACTAAGCTTAGCATAGAGCTCCTACTAGCAAAGCCTATAGAATACTCGGAGAAGGTCCTTTATATGCTTCTCTCTTATCTCTGAGTAGATTATAATATTATCTATATAGGCGATGCAATAGGTATCTAGTAGCTTAGCGAGCGCTCGGTAAATATACGCCTAGAATATAGCCGGGGCGTTTATAAGTCTAAATAGCATAACGGTATATTCGAAGTACCTATAACGCGTTCTAAATGCCGTTTTCTAGCGATCCTCCGGCTTAATGCGAATATAGTAGTATGCATCTCAAATATCGATTTTCGAGATCTATTTCGCTCCCTGAAGCCTATCTAATAGTTCGCTAATAAGAGGGAGTAGATATCGGTTTTTTATTATTACCTTATTTAGGCCTCGATAATCCATATAAAGGCATAGGGACCTATCTTTCTTAGGTATGAAAAGCATAGGGGCGCCTGCCTCGCTAGTTAAGGGTTAGATCCGCCTAGTCGCTTAGTTATTAGCGATATATTAGCGAAGTTCTTCTAACTAATGCTCGTTCAATAGGTAGATAGGCTTATATAGGGGTTTCTTTCCTCTAATTAAATCGATAGTATATTCCGCGCCCTCTAGGACTAGGTATTGCTTTGCTAACTATTTATTAAACGTTGCTTATTCACTAGATAGTTCTAGTAGTAACTCTATATCGCTCTCTAGGGTATCTTCTTCTTCTAGAGCCCCTATTAGCAGCTTATAAGGAGCGATATTCCCTGATATATATATAACGTAGGCCTTCTAGCTATTCTTAACGATCTCTTATATAAATACTAATAGCTTAGTAATACTAAAGCGTTCGTATTCCTAGGTATTCGTCCGGGTATTAATTATAATACCCTCTCTTCTTATAGAGTATTATAATAGGAGAAGGTCCCCTGCTCCCTCGGCTCGGGGGGCTTTAGCAAAGAGTTATTATATCTTCCTCGCTTCTCCTCCTAAGTTAATAAGGAAGAATATTAACTAGTATATATTCTAGCCCGTTATAGATAACCTATTAAACCCTTCTAATATAGGGGCGATAGCTACTATAGGTCGTAGTTATAGGGACTTAGCTAGTTAGCTACTAATAATATCGACCTAGGAATAGGAATCTATATCTACTACTACTTCTTATTTAGCAATATTCTAGAGAACGATCGCCTATCCTTTTATAATAGCTCCCTTTAGGAGGGTATCTAGTTCTAATTTAGGCGTAGGGGTTACTAGTATAGTCCCCTAGCTTACTCGTTTTCTAATAAGTCGAGTTCCTTAACTCTTAAGGATTAGATTATATTAATCCTCGCCTTCTCAGCGAGTGCTTAGTATCTTACTGCTATTTTATTCGCGCTTTATTTCACGCGCTCGTCCGGGCAGTCTGCCCTCTTATACCCCTTTTGCTTATAGCTAAAGCATACTACGTGATTAGATATTGCAGGTTATATACTAGGGCTAGATATAGACCTATTCCGGTTAGATCCCTATGTTATACTACTAACCTATTAGGGAGGCATCAGGCTTTGCGAACCCTGCGTTATCTTCTAGCTAGAACCCTGCTAGCCCGTCTTTTAACCTAACCTTATTACTAGGGGCCCCCTTGGCTTATGCTCTTCCCCTATATGCTATTTCTTACTTTTGCTTTATAGAGGTTCGCCGCCCCGTTAGCAATATATCTCCTATAAGTATTTAGCTTCCGTAGCTACGTCTCTTAGCCTTTATATCTCGACTTTCTAATATTCGAGTTCCCTATATAGGAATAGGGCTAATCGGAAGTATAGCATATAGGCCTTAGCCTTGCTATCTTCTATACTAACTATACCTAAGTCCTAATATATTGCTAACTATTTAGCGAAGAACTATATTAGTAACTACGTCTCCTTCTACCTTATTATATCGAGCTTCTCGTAATACCTTCGCTCTTAAAGCTCGGGGTTAATATAGCGTTAGCAAGTAAACGCTATAAAGTCGGCCTATACTAGGTCCCCTTCTAGCCTAGCCCTATGGTATTGCTACTAGGTCTATAGGGATAGGCTTATCTTCGTAAGTACCTATTAGACCTACTGCTCTAGCATACTACTAGCATATAGTCGGTTTCTATCCTCGATCGCTTAGATCTAGTTGCTAACCTAGTCTATAGTAAAGTCCTCGGTTATAGTATAGTAGTTATATGCAGGGGGCTTCTTATATTCTCTCTATAAGTATTTAGGCGCTAAGCGATTAGCGAGTTCTTATAGTAGGGCAGCGGTTTATTCCTTATGCTGCTATTATTATAGATATATCTGCTCTATAAGGCTCTCTTATTATTTCTATAGTAACCCTATAGCCTAGGTAAGGACGCTAGAAATACTAGCTTCTCAGGGCGTCCTAGGCGGGGTGCCCTATTAGCTACTACTCGCTATCTATTCGCCCCTCGAGAGGTAGTCTGCCTGGTCTAGTGCTATCCGGGACCTAGCCTGACCCCTCGGGGTTATCCCTCCTGCTATATTATCGCCTGGGTTATCTATTCCCCTAGCGCGGTATCTATACTATATTCCCTATATATCAGGGCTTAGCGAATAACTAGTATCTCGTTAGCTAAGACCCTATTAGTTATATTCTATATGCCTAGCTCAGAGCTTATTATAGTTAAACTCTATTGCTAAATCGTTAGTATATTATTACTAGTTCGCTTTAGATATTCTAACTAACGCTAGTTTCTCAAATCGAGGTAGAAGTAATAGAATTATAAAGAGTATAGCTAAAAGCCTAAACTAGGAAAGGCTAGAATATTAAAATATAGATATCCGTTATTATATTAGACTATTACTTAACCTTCTAAGTTTTTAGCTTGCAGAGTTTTCTCTAAGGTATATTTATTCGCCCCTGACTTGCCGACGTTTTGCTAATAGCGTGGCTCTGCATCCTGCACCCGCCACTGTTCCTTACACCTCTACCCTAGCTACTCTTATAGCTCTCTATCTAAAAGGTCTAGGGCTACCTAGTAGTTATCCGGATACCTATAGCTAATCTCCCTTGCGAGGGTTATTCCTTCCTTCGCAGGATTGCGCTAAAACGTGTTATTATTCGGGCTCGTTTTTATCGCTTTAAATTCGCCCTCTGAATTTTTATATTTTCTACTTATTATTATATTTTTAGTGGTTTTATAGGGGTAATAAAGATATTCTCCCTCTAGGGGTAAAAGTGTTTATTATTATTATATAGGGGTTTGCTAGTCTTTATCTAGTAGTTATCTAGTGCCTCCCTGTTTATAGTAGGGTTAGATAAAGCTAAATAATATAATAATCTAGGGATTATCCTCCTTTTAGCTATATAGAAAGCTGACTTTAGTATTAAGTTAAAAAAATATAAATATTATTCGAAATTTCGCCCTGCCTAAAATCCTTCCTCTTACTTCTTTAAATTTATAATACTAATAAGTTGCTATTAGTTTCCCGCTCCCCTATTATTAACTTTATCTTAATTATTATATAACGAATCTATTATTATATCTTCTGCTATTAATAACGCTGCTCCCTTTCCTACTAGTATACTAGATGCTTCCTATATCCTAATAATAGGTGAGCTCCGGGGGTGCTCCTGCTGCTGCTACTTTTTAGCATAAGCGAAGTAGGAGCCCCCTAAGGGTAATATCCCCGAAATCAAGCTCCTCGCAAGCTTAATTATCTATTTTAAGAGCAATAGTAAGTACTTAGTCCTTAGCTAGTACTTATCTAATACTTTGCTAGCTTTTAGCTTCAGAATTTATTACTAATTCGTATAATTTTAGACGCTTTAACTAAATATAAGTATTATACTAAAATAAGTAATAGAAAAGCTTATATTAATATAAGTTTTATATATTATTTTCTAGTCCTTAGCTGCTAACTCCCTCTAGCCTACCTATTATATAATAAGCGCTATTAATAAGCTTAAGCGCCTTATAGATAAGGGCAGTACTAAGCCTAATATTTTATCCTAGTATAATAAGAATAAGATAGGTTACCTAGTGCCTCTCTAGTGCTTTACTATTAGTATCTAATTATATTTAGGAGGAGATCCTCGCTACCTAGCTTATAGTTAAGAAGGCCCTCTAGGCTAAAAAGAATAATACTAATATTATACTTAAGAAGCATAAGGCGGAGGAGGCTGAGATCTCTATAGAGATAGAGGACTACTAGGTAGCTACCTTAGAGGAGGCTATTACCTACTAATAGCACCTCTCTAAGAAGGCGGAGAAATAGACCGAGTTATTATATAAGTAGTATAAGGAGCTTTGCTATTACTACTCCGAGATAGAGTAGTTTGCTAAGCGTTAAGTAGAGGTATAGAAGTTATAGGCTATATGCGCCTAGGAGTCGATTAACTCCTATAATAAAGTTATAAGTCCTTATAAGCCCTGCTAGTACCTCCCTAGTGCTTATTTAGTCGATCTCTAACTTTTTTAGAATTATAAGGTTATTACTATTAACTATAGTAGTAAGGATAATAGCTCTAATAAGATAGGCACTAGCGCTTAGGGGATTTAAAATTTTTTAGGAGTACCCCTAGTAGGTTACTAATAAACTCTAGGTAGTATTTTTGCCTTTAGGTATTTTCTCTTTCTCATTTTCTCGCCTCGTTAGGGGGCCTTCGGGCTAGTAAATTCGAATACCTAGCTAGCATGCCTAGTTTCTAACTACCTATTAGTTACCTATTAAATCGTGCGGGGATTATAATATTTCTACTTATAATTTAGCTTTATAGTTATTTTATAAATTAATAGATATATTACGTTGTAGTTCCTATGAATTATCTAGTTTATTATAGCCCTTCTATTTGATGAGGTACTAATAGTTCTATCTAAGGCCCCTATGGGTAATGATATGGTCTACTATATAGATATTATTATTATCGTTATTAATTAGGATTTCTTATAGTAGGATAGCTAAGCTAAAAAAGGGTTCTAATTGCATAGGCGTGAAAATATTATAAATTCGGTAGTTTTTATCTATTTATAGCTTATATGCTCGTCCCCTATTAATTACCTATTAGATCCTAAATAGGCCTAGGTATTTATTAGAAAGTTTCCGAGAAGGCTGCTTTTGCTTAATGTTTTTAGTTAAAAGTAATACGAGGTCTCCTATAGCAAAAATAATAGGGGTCCTTCTTTAATTATAGAACTTGCTATATATTTTATTATATTTATAAATTAGGTTAGTAACGGTTAACCTCTAGGTAAGTAGACCCTGAACTCTGTTATATGCTGCTAGGACTACTAAGACCTTTTATTAGGGCTCGATATTATTAGGTCTGCAGGGAGAATATCCTATTAGTAGTTTAGCAGGTAGTATCTTAGTAGCCTTATAGTAGGAGTTATTATAAATAAATTAAGCTAGATCGAGCTATATTGCCCAATTATCCTAGTTAATATTATAGAAAGCTCATAAAAAATGCTCGATGCTCTGATTTTAGCGTTCTATTTAGCTATCGGTCTAGGGGTAGAAGGCGGTATAAGTTTCCTCCTAATAACTAGTAGGTAGTATACTTTAGCCTAAAAATTACTAGTAAATAGCGATCCTTAGTTAGATATAATAGCTTCTAGGAGCCCGAATATGAGGAAAACATATTTAGTAAGTAGTATAGCTAACCTATTAGCTATAATTAACTCCCTAGTAGGGATATATAGGGAGTATTTTATAAATTAGTTAATAATAACGAGAATACTAACCTAAGACTTATTCCCTACTATAAGGGATAGTAGCAATTTAGTAATAAAGTTAATTAAGATTTATTAAAAGGGCTAGGTAGGTATTAGTAGGGGTGTAAGTTCGCTATATAGGAGGTGGTATCTCGGTTTCGTGCGCTAATATATTATATATATCTTAATATATTCCTTTATATCGCTCTTCTGCGAATTTTAGAAAAACGACTTCCTAATCCTCTTTAGTATCTTAGTAACCCCCTAGTAACCTCCGGATAGTTCGTTATAGAACGCTCTGAGGATTCCTTTCTAAAGCGGATAGTTATTAGGAATATATAAGCCCTTATAATATTATAGAATACTAGTATTATCTAGTAACTACCTTATCCCTCGTTATTCCTACTCCTTATTAATATAAAAGGGGTCTTTCTATTAAGCTTCTTTAACTTAGTCCTAAAGCGAGGGTATAAGTTATTCAGGGGAGGTATTTAATAGTTAAGCACCTAATTATTACCTAGTGCTTACCCTCCGGATAGTAGGTTAGTTAAACTATTATAGAAAGTCCTATAGGAGCGAGTCTCTAGCTTCCTTAATCTCTATATCCTTAGGAGTATAATCAGGTCTTTATAAGAAGCTATTAGCTAGGTTATAGCGACCTAGCTAGTACTCGATTTCAAAGTTAAATATCGATAGGTCCTATAGTAGCTATACCTAATAGCTATTAAGCGTCTTCTTATTAGCGAGGTACTAGTAACCTAGGTAATTAGTAATAAACTAGATATAATGCTAAGAGTAAAGCAAATAGTGCTACTACCTCACCGCTGCCTCCCTAATAGCTAGCAGCTCTGCTTCTAGCATGCTATACTATAGTTATATGCCCTTAAGCTTCTGAGATATAAATACTACTAGTCTCTATATATCCCGCTCTAGCTAGCTTAATATCACCCCTATTATAAAGTCCGATATATCGGTTTTAATGCGAATTAGGAGCGTGGGGTCGAAGTATTATAAAATAGGTGCCTCTATAAATAAAGCGCGGAGCTAATAGGAAGTAACTAGTACCTCACTAGTTATAACTAGTTATCTTCTAGCTATATTAGTAAGTTAGTTAGTAAGCAAGCTATAGATTTTAGAGTAATTCTTAATAAATCTCCTATAAAACCCTATAAATCCTAGAAATTGCTGAATTTATTATATTATAATAGGTACTAGCTACTTAGTAATTACCTAGACCCTCTCCTATTCTATAGCAATACTATCTAATAAAACTATAAACCTAAGAAAGTCGATCTGTTCCTTATGAAATTCGTACTTATCGGGGTTCGCATAGAGGCCATTAGCTCCTAACTAGGTGAGTACCTGCCTTACTACCTCTATATAGGAGTTTATATTATTAGTAAATATCAAAATATTATCTAAATATATAATGCAAATAACGTTAACTAAGCCTATAAGTAACTCTTTAATAAACATTTAGAAGGTAGCGGGTGCGTTAATAAGCCTAAATAGCATAATATAATATTCGTAGTAACTATATTACGTATAGAATATTATCTTCTACTCGTCTCCCTCTCTAATCCTTACCTAATAATAGGCGTTTTTAAGGTTAAGCTTTATAAAGTACTTTACTTAGGAGAGCTAATTGAGGA
This sequence comes from Colletotrichum sansevieriae, assembly GCA_026260285.1. Classification (NCBI taxonomy): domain Eukaryota; kingdom Fungi; phylum Ascomycota; class Sordariomycetes; order Glomerellales; family Glomerellaceae; genus Colletotrichum; species Colletotrichum sansevieriae. The sequence continues at coordinate 84,153 of JAOQIF010000163.1, read as the reverse complement.
TTTTATTAATTAAGGGGAGAGGGGAATAGTTCTTAGTAGTTACCTAGTTAAGTCCCTAGTAGTCTATATATAACCTTAACTTGCCCCCCTTCTTTAGAATAAATAGGATTAGCACCCCTATTAGACTTATTAATAAGTAAATCTATCCCTTCTATAAGGCCTTATAGATATAATCCCTTAACTCCTCTAACTCCTTCTTAGCTAGTAGGTAGATTAGTCTAAGTAGGGGCTTAGTCCTAGGCTCTAGGTTAATAGGGTAGCTCCTAGTAGTTCTAAACTCTAGTATAGTTCCTACTAGGTTAATATTAAATACCTTTTTAAAATCCTAATACTCTAGTAGGATCTTCGGTTTAGTATCTTTAGTATCCTTAGGTTCCTAGTTATACTCTTAGTAAGTAGTAGTTAATATCTAGTTAATCTATAGTACCCCTATAAGTACTACTCTTACTTTATTTTTAACATGCTTAAGCTCTTTTCTAGTTATAATAGAGCGAATACTCTTCTTATATAGGGGAAAGGTCTAGCTTAACTCCCTCTAATTAATATTAGGGCACTCCGATATATACTAAGGGATCCCTAGGATAGTATTATAGCTATTACTATTACTAATCCTGAAGTTATATAAAACCTTCCGCTAGATGCATATACTATTAGTTATTCGGGTGACTAACTCCTATATACTATAGTTAGGTCCCTTGGATGCCTATATTCCCCTTATGGGTTCTAAGTTATTAGCTTCTAGTTAGGTATTAGTTATAATCCTCTAGTTTATAATATTCTTATTAGCTCTATAATTAATAAGTATAGTACTAGTCTTCTAGCTACTTATAACCCGGACCTATATTATTATTTTAAGGTAATATAGCTAGTTGCTATCCTACTAAACTATCTACGTAGTTACCTAGTTCTCCTCTAGTTATTCGCTAGGGTATAGTTTGCTTTTATAGTAGGTATAGCTGCATTTCTTATAGTACGGGCACCTTAGTGAGATATAGCCTTTCTTATTATAACTATAATAGATAGTTTCCCTCCTAGTATCCTATAATAAGTCCTTAGTAAGCTCCTAGTAGGTATTAGTATAGCTACGGTCCCTCCTTATAATCTCAGTCCGTTCCTCTAGATTAGTAGCTTAGCCCTCTAGTTATTATCCCTTATAATTAGTCTCCTAGTCCCTTACTAGTAGCCTATATATTTATATATTAATTATAAGTTTAGCATTCCTAGCCCTTATATTAAGTTCGAGCTACGATTTTAGTAGTCTATTCGCTATAATATAGTATTAGAGCTTAGGGTCTAACCTAGCTATTATATTAGCTACCCGGATCTCCTCTAGTTATTAGTAGGGACTCTCTACCTTAATCCCTTTATAGTAATTAATAAAGCTTTAGTATAACTATCCTAGTTGCTAGTAGGCCTGTTTAAGCTGAGTTTATATGCTAAGGATCCTAGACCCCTTATTAGCTACGCTATTAGTTAACTAGTCCTCTATTATTATCTAAGTAATATTCTTTGCTTTATTATTATATCTAATAGAAAGATATAAGGTCTATTGCTTTGCTACTAATTCTTCTAAGTACCTAGTAGTATATAATACCTTCTCGAGGTCTAAGGTAATCTTATTTATTTCGAATTATATATTAAGGTTAAATATAAATTAATTATAGTTAGTCTAGGTACCCCTTTTATACCTAAGCGTTAGGAGGTGCTTCCCCTAAAGTTCTAACTAGTGCTTCTTCGCCTCGGGGTTGCTACTAATAAATACTTAGTAGGTAATAGGGTTATCTATTAGGATTAATAGTTAGCTAGCTCTTAAGGCCTTAAGATATTCTTATTTACGCTTTAGTTAACTCTTCTTTTCTTCCTCCTTAATAAGACGATCTAATTTAGCCTCTATTAATTAATTAACTAGTTCCTTATTAGTGCTCTCTTCGTTATTCTAATCGATAAGTATTTTATCCTGAGTTTAGCTATTTAGTAGCTCCCGTCTAGCAGGGGATCTTGCCTCCCTAGTAGACCTGCAGGTAGGTATTATTATTATACGTTATACTGCTCTAACGGTCTATACCCCTATTAGTATAGGTAAGAGAGAAGAACGTGTTATAAAACGGGTTTAGTATAGAGTAAAAGAGTTAGTATAAATAGGTATAAAGTTATAATATTTATTCTTCTCTAACCCTCTAGTCTACTATATAAAGGTATATAAGGATTAGAGGACTTATCTAGGGAGCTACCTAATACCCCCTACCTACGGACTTCCCTAGAATAGCCCGTTACCTGGGGCGCTACTAGTATTCCCCTTCTATAGACTCCTAGCATAGCCTGTTATCTAAGGCGCTACCTAGTATCCTCCTTCTATAGACCCCTATAGGGTAGTCTAGTAAGTCCAGTAAGTCCTTTCCCCTACGATCTCCTCCAGGCTCGTGACACGATGCTTCATCTCTCTAATCATTAAACTTGCATTTAGTCAAGGACCTTAGCTAATATGATTATGAAAGTTCGGCGGCAGAAAAGCTCTTCACAATCACATTCCTCTTGTGATAGATAGGTCGAATAAGCAGCTGAATGTCCGAATGCGATGCGAGATAGATCTAATAAAGATAGTAATAGAGAGCTTAAGGGTTGCTCGCTTCCGGGTGAATGCGATACAGAAGCATACGTCTTAGTCGGTAGAGGTATCGTGACCGATCGCATATAATGCAGCGACGTTTTTAGCTCTTGGGGCTGATTATTATTGCTATACATATATCGGAACTCACATTGAACGAACGCCCCAGTAAACAAACCACGTAGTTATACCACGTACTCTGGGTTAACCACTTTCCTATAGCATCTGCGCTTCTAGGCATGAGGGCGTAGATGAACATGCTTCTTTTACGCGTTAAGCTAATTGTTTCGTAGCAGACGTGCCTACCGCCTTTGCTAAGGGCTACATTATTAACGCTATAATCACCAGCACCTTCTTCCTAGCCTTCACCGCCTCCGCTACACTCGCTACCTTTATTTCTGATCTAGACCTTCTATCTCCATCTTCGACTAGCACCTTCAACCAGCACGTTGAATCAGCGCCTTCGATTCATACCTATATCGTCTCTATAACTATGAACTTTGCACTATTCCCTTGAGCTATACCGTTATCTCTCTTTATTCACCATTAGTAACATCTGCGTGAGAAAGTATAATTACCCCCCTGTGGCTAAATATAGCTGGGTCAAAGGCACTAGAAGAAGCTCATCATCACCTCAGCAAAAGTTCATTACCTTAGTAATCGTTACCTTAGTAATTAGCACCCCATCGTTATTATTACCTGCTAGTTTAATATGCAGCTAGATAGTTCTAAGTAACTATAACTATTACCTTTGTAGTCCTTGTTTCCTATTACTACCTTTGCGCATCGCTATTACGACCCGTTAGAAGCATACGGACCACGGTAGCCCCGCAGGCACTACTAGCGCCTAGAGGACCTTTATATATAGGATAATATAGGATAATATAGGATAATATAGGATAATATAGGATAATATAGAATAATATAGGATAATATAGGATAATATAGGATAATATAGGATAATATAGGATAATATAGGAATAATAAGCCTTACTTAGTATAGAAGAACTATGATATAAGTGATATAATAATAACATAAGAAGTAATTAATAGATCATAAGAAAAATAATTAGTAGGTAATTAGTTAATATTACAAACTAATTATAATTACTATTATAAGAAGTTAATTACTAGGAATAAGGAAAGAAGGATATCTAGGACTTATATATAGAATAGACTTAAGCCTAGCTTAAGGGTAGACCTCTATAGCTCCTTAGTAATTAACTTTATAATTATCCCTAGGATACTCTTAGCTTATTCTATATTATATATTACCTTATAAGAATTATAACTAAGTACTATAGCTCATAAACCTAGATCTAACCTAGTAATAAAAACTAATAAGATAATATTACTATTATATATTATCCCTTAGCTTCTACTAGTAGAAATACTACTATTATATAGCTAATTATAATACTTTAATTACTCCTATTTAATAAGTTAACTTTTAATACCAAGTAATAGTATTATAATAATATATCCTGTCGCGCTTTAATTACTAACCCTATACCTGGATTATCCTCTAGCTCCGAATAATAGCTTATTAAGAATATAGCTTAAGAGCTTAAAGATATTACAATAAGAGATAATAACTCTAATAATAAAGAAGATACCTAAGAATAACTTTAGAAAGTTAATTAAGACTTTAGGGAAATATAATCCTTATTTAATAATAATACTAATTCTAATCCAGAACTTTAATAACCTTTCAAAACTTCCTAAGTATAGATTATTAGCCTTAGTAGTAGAACTAAATACTTTAAAATAAAGTTAATACCTAGCTTATTATTATTAATAGATATAAAAAACCTAAACTCATCTTACCTACCCTATGTAATAATACCCTAGGATATCTTAAAGGATTCCTAATCTAAGTTAAGAACTATTAGGACTTCTATTATAATAATTTGATAATAAAGTTAAAAAGATTAGATGTAACTTAACCTTTCTTAAATAATAAGACTTTTAATAATTTAAACGCTTCCTTAAAGAATACTGAGATAAGGAAATCATAAGTAAATATTCTATAGAAATATATAATATCTTTTATAGCTTCTAAGGATTTAAATATACTTTGAAATCCTTATTCTAGGACCTAGATAAAAAATAATAAGTAGAATAAGACTTACTTCGCCTTAAATAAACTAAGTCAGCTAAGGATTATACTATAGAATTCTAGTATATCTATATATAACTTAACTTAATTAATAAAAGCAAAATCTTTATATTCTATATTAATCTTAAGGATAATGTTAAGGATAACATTAATAAGATTAACTAACCTAACAACTTTCTTTAGTATATAGAGCTTATAATTAAGATCAATAACTATCTATATATATAATATAAGGAAGAGGGAGAATAATAACCCATTCCCAAATAAGAACGAAAGCTTTAGTAATAACTATACAATTAGTACTAGAATAGTAATAATTAGTGGACGAACTACCTATTGTATAACCCTAAAGGTAGCTTAGTGTACTACTACCTATAGATATTATAATAAACCTATAGACCTTAGTATAGCTATAAAAAATACTGAGAAGAGCTTTAAGTACTTTAATTATAACTAAACTAGATATATTATATATAACTACTAATAGCTTAGGAAGAAATAGTTCACAACTATCCTAGAACGAACATGATAAATTAATATTATAAGTAAGTATATCCTATACTAATAACTTAGTTGGACCGCATATTATAATAATGACTATAGAATCTATTTAAACTTTAAAAAATAAATAGGATACTATCTAAAAAACCCTCGCTACTTAGGATATAATACTATAGGAATAACGAAACCTATACTAATAAAAACTATTATAATAGGATATTATAGCAATACTAAGCTTAAACATAAAGCTACTAAACAACTCAATACGATACTGGAAGTTCATAAAATATAGAATAATTAAGTAATATTATATAATAACGTAATCTATATTAAATAACTTAAGAACGCTCTATAGCTTTATGAATGATAACCCCTATACCCCTATATAGTCATGATAGATCGGAGCTATAGAATTATACTTAGAAAGATACGTCTATACTAGGAATAACCTAGACTAAATTTAATAAATTAACTCGGAGCTTAGAGAATAAGTTAGTAGAGAACCTAATTACGAAGAAGAAAAGTATTCTAGAGAAGACCTCAACCCCTATATAAATTACTAAATTAATAAATTAATAAATAAATCTAAGGACAAGAACCTAAGAGCCCTTAGAACTTAGATAAACCTTATAATATTATATATTAATATACTTAGATAATAAGTATCTATAGATGTAAGTCTAAGAATCATATTACTAGCTCTAAAGAACAATCTAAAAATAAAGGAACGAACTTAAGACTCTAATTGTGAAAGATTATACCCTTTAGTAATAATTAGAACGTATACTTCTATAGAGTAATACTAGAGTAATGAAAACAAATAAAAGAATTCTACTTAAATAATGATAATAATAAATACCTACTTCTAATATATTATAAATACCTATAAGTATTTTAAGTATACTACCTTAGTAACTAGTATAAGGACCGCATAGGAGAAAAGTATAATTATAAATACTACCCCTATAAGTAGAATAATACCTCTACGATATATACTTACTAAATTTTGTAACTTCCCTATTAGTAAATATACTATTAAGATAAGAAAGGAATTGCTACCTTTATACCTAGTTATAACTACACTATAAGATACCTAAACAATATAAAGATATTATAGGAGGAATACTAATAAGACTAATATAAAGTATATTAAATATATAAAGCTAAGGTATTATAACTCTTATAAGAAAGACCTAGCCTACTAAAACTAAGGATCGGAGAGAATAGTTTCACTAAGGTATATAAGTAAAGTAAGGTAATTCAGATAATTTCTAAAAATAAATAATTAAAAGACTACACTTGCTTAGTAGAGTAGGATAATAATGGGTAAATAGAATAAACTCCCTATAGAGTACTAATATATTATAAGTAAATAAAGAATACATCTTAAGTAACCTAATAATTAATAGGAAACCCGCGCTAGTAATATTAAATAGTAGCATATAAGCTAACTTTATATTACTTAGTGTAGTAAATTAATAATAGATGAAATAGAGAAAGAAGACTCTAAAAGAAAAGTACTACTTATAAAACGTTAAAGGAGATAGGGTATAGTATAGCATAGGCCTTATTAATTTAGAGATAGTATAACTCCTTTTAAGTTACTTTAGCTATTACGAATAACTCTATTTTAATATCATAGATATAGGAGATAATTATAATATTATCATAAGGCTTCTATAGTTATAGAAACTAGGGAGCGCTAGCTATAAGCTCTTCAAATAGGATATTAGGTTTAATATCTAGTATTTAATATAAGCAAATAATATAGTAATCTCTTTATATAGTAGTCTCCTCTTAATGCGCGGTTTTTTATGAATCTCCCGCTCTTATTGATAATAAGGGATAGGAGGTAAGTTTACTATAGGCTATACTAAAGAGCAGCTATTTATTTTTATAGCTTATATACTACTTAAAATCTACAGGTATCTTATAAAGAAGATAAATAAGGAGATCCTTTAAAGATTAAAAGTAGTTCTTAATAACTATGCTAAAAGCAGTCCTCAATAACTACCTCATACTATATTTTAAAGCTAAATTTACTAAGTCTAGTTATAGCTAACTCTATCTAACCTTAATTAAGATATAAATATACTATTAAGTGCCTATTCCTACTAACTACTAGCTAGAGCCCTATTATATATATATAGGGGCTACTAATGAAGAGCTACTAAGAGCTAATAAGAGTAGTATAGACTAAACTAAGCTATATAGACCTATAGTTATCTAGACTTAGGATAAATTAAGTTAATTCTTTAAAAGACTAATTAGACTTAAGCTTTTAATATATAGGAGTTCAATAGTAGTGAGAGAGTTTTTTTTCGCAGGTAGGCCTAGCATCCTAAAAGGTAAAGATTAACCTTCCTAACTGAAGGCATATAACCTATAGATAGATTAGAGAACTAGATAACTCTAATAAGTAGGGGACTTAGTTACTAAGTAATAACTTAAGAGAGGTGCTTTAAATAAGCTAGAAAGAACTCCTAAAGTAATATAGAACCCTATATACCTAAGAATTAAGGATATAGGTACTAGGATATTAGTATTAATAAGTATTAATAAGGAAGATCAAATATTATTTATCCTAGTTAAGTACTAGTAGTATAAGAGGTTACTTAATAAAGAACTTAATATAGGATTATTAGAATATAATAGCTATAATTATAAGATTAAGCTAAAACTAGGAAAAGAACTAATATTTGACAAGATCTATAGACTTAACTAAGAGGAAATAGAACTAGTTAATACTTACCTCCAAGAGAATCTAAAGAAATGATTTATTAGACCTTTAATATTACCTATAGGGTATCCTATACTCTTTGTACTAAAAAAGAATAGAAGGAAATACCTATATATTAACTGTTAAAAACTTAATAATATTAATATTAAGAACTATTACTTATTACTACCTATTTCTAAGTTATATAACCTCTTATATACTATAAACTAGTTTATAGCCCTTAACTTTGAGAGAGCTTATAACCTTGTTTATATTAAGGAGGGCGAATAATACAAAATCGTAATTGGAATATAATATAGGTATTATAAAACGCTTATAATACCTTTTGGACTTATAAATATATTAGTAACCTTTTAGATTATAATTAATAAGATATAATAACCATATCTTACTAAGTTTATGATAATATACCTTAATAATATTATGATCTTCTTTATGAACTTAGAAGAATATAAGAAATATATAAATAAAGTATTCTAATAATTATAAGAAATAAAAGTCTTAAGTAAGCTAGCTAAAAGTAAATTCTACTAATAAGTGGTTGAATTCCTACGATTTATTATTACGCTAGGAATTATTAAGATAATAAAAATAAGGTAAAAGCTATTCATAATTAGCTTATACCTATTTATATTAAGGATATATAATTCTTCTTAGGATTTATAAACTTCTATTAATAATTTTAAGAACTACATAAAGGCTAGTAGAAAGCTTTAAGGCCTTACTAAGAAAGATAATATATTCTAATAGACTAAGGAATATTAATAAGACTTTAATAAGATTAAATAACTCGTAAAAGAAGATACTATACTCTCTATATTAGACCCTAATAAACTATTTAAACTTGAATCTCATACCCTAGACTTCGCTATAGATATATAACTTAGATAATATAGTAATAAGAACTAATTATAACTAGTTACCTCTATATCAAAAAGGTTTAGTAGACTAGAACTTAACTCCTAGATTCATAATAAAGAACTTATAGTAATTAATAAAGGTTTTAAAGAATAGAGACCCTAACTATTAGGAACTAAATACCTAGTCAAGGTATATATAGATTATAAAAGCCTTTTATACTTTACTACTTTAAAAATACTTAATAAGTAATAAGTAAGATAGTTAGACTTTCTATTAGAATTTAACTTTGAAATTATCTGTAAGAAAGGGAATAGGGATAGTAGAGCTAACAATCTTAGCTAAAAACTACACTATAATATCCTAGTACCTAAAGAAACTTAAGTCATCTTAAAATAAAATAGAAATAGAAACCTTATACTAGCTATAAAACTTCTAATAATAGCTAGGAAGGTTAGTACTAGTATAACTAGATAAATAAACCCTAAAGCGTTGAAAAAGATATATATAGCACCTACATATAAATATTAAGGCGTTACTAAGATATAGAAATATATTTAATAATATTTTAAGAAGACCGCTATAAGATAAGAAGTAGTAAATGCTATTAGAAACTATGAAATCTATACTAAAAGCAAACTAAGTTTAACTATTACCTATCCCTGAAGTAATATAGTAATTAATTTTAATTAACTTTATTATTAAACTATCTAAATTAAACGAACTAAAAGCTAAAACTAAGTTTAATATTATTTTAGTAATTATAGACTGACTTATAAAGTATACTTACTTCACCCGGTATATAGAATCTAGTACTACAAAAGACTTTAGTCACATATTTCTTAAAACTATTATTAGTTAACACAGAATACTAATCGAAATTATATTAAATAGGGATAAGTTATTTGCTTCAAAGTTTTAGAGATCACTAATCTTATAGCTTAGATCTAATTATAAACTCTTTATTACGTTTTATCTATAAATTAATAGATAAACTAGATATATTAACTAGATTTTAGCAGCCTACTTATATTATGATATTAATTATAACTAAGATAATTAGGTATTATTATTACTAGTAGCCTAGTTTACGTATAATAATATAATAAGAGAAAGAGTAAGGGAATTACGATTTTATCCTAACTATAGATTTAATCTTACTACCTATATAGAATTATACCAAGGCCTAGTAATACTTAAAGCTATTATAGAAATAAATAGGATTTAAGAAATATAATAAGAACTCCCTAAGAACATCGAACTTATATGCGAATAGATATATAAATATATTAATAAGAAAGGATTTAAGAGACTTACTCTAAAGGAAGGAGATAGCGTTTAAATTAGATAATGAAATATTACAACTAAATAACTAAGTAATAGTTTAGATTATAAAAAGCTTAGATTATTTAAAATTACTAAGAAGATTTCTAATATCAACTATAAACTTTTATTACTTAATACTATCTAATCTTTTATATTTTACTTCTTAAACTGGTACTACAAGGATTACAAAAATATCACCTTATTATTATAGAATATAATAAACTAGGACATAATATTAAAGGAATTATTAACTATATCGGGAATAAAAATAATACCTCGTTAAGTAGAAAGAATATAGATATAAAGATAATATATAAGAACCTATAATAAACCTCGAATATATATATAACGAACTATAAGTATTTTAGGAATAGCAACTATAATACTTACTATATGAAGAAACTATACTACTAATGCATAAAAATAAAATCTAACTTATCTAACCTCAGTCTGTTATTAGACTATAATAAACCGATCGACCTAAAAATAAAAGTCTATTCCTATAACTAGGAATACCTATTAAGTAAGAACTACTACTAAAAAGGAAGTTAGGTATACTAGGATTCCAATTACTAAGTACTGAATCTAAAACTATTTTAAGTAAGCCTTAGTAATAAGAGAAACTATCAAGACTCCCCTTTATTTATTACCCCCTTGCCCTTATAGAATACTATTCTTTTCTATTTTTGAAGATAATCTAACTATGATATTATCTTGTCTAATTCAGCCTATACTTAATATGATACTATAAGCTTACTCTATAGTATCTCCTCTTCTATAACCTCTATATCCTCGAGACGAGAAGCCTTATTAAGTAGACGATCTATTAGGAAAATAATTAGTATATATTATACATAAAAATGCGAAAAGACCTATAGGTATAAACTATGTTATTCGTAATATCATAAGATCGACCTAGATAAGTATATTCGCTATAGACCTCGGTATTTAGAAGTATCTTATAACGCTTTCTAGAAGAATAATAATAAGAATAATATCTTTATAATAACCCTATACTTAGTAATTCAAAGAGCTTAATTATAATAATAAAGAGTAAAAGAAGAAACTGATTTTCAAACGCAACCTAATGTAATATTAGTGATATTAAAATATCAGGGAGTATAATTAATAACTCCCTAACCTAGGAGTTATAACCTACTTATATTAGTCTTAGGGATAAGATTATTTAAAGGGAGACTTAATATTATTACCTATTAGAAGTATATAAACTAGGGTAACCCTATAGGCACTACTAGGGCTTAGAGGACCTTTATATATAAGATAATATAGGAATAATACGCCTTACTTAGTATAGAAGAACTATAATATACGTTATATAATAATAAAATAAGAAGCAATTAGTAGAGTATAAGAAGGAATAATTAGTAATTAGTAGAGTATAAGAAGAATAATTAGTAAGTAATTAGTTAATATTACTTACTAATTATAATTATTACTATAAGGGGGAGATTACTTAAGATAAGGAACGAAGGATATTTAGGATTTATATATAGGATACACTTAGGCCTAGCTTAAATATAGACCTCTATAGCTCCTTAGTAATTAAGTTTAGATTTATCCCTAGGATACTCTTAGCTTATTCTATACTACGTACTACCTTATAAGGATTATAACTAAGTATTATAGCTCTTAAACCTAGATCTAACCTAGTAATACATATTAGTAAGATAATATTATTATTACGCATTATCCCTTAGCTTCTATTGTTAGAAATACTGCTATTAGATAGCTAACTATAATATTTGCCTCCTAATTATTACCCTCTAATTGCTATCTTTCTAGCTATTAAGGTCCTTCTAGGATCGACACTTTTATATTTATTACTATAGCACCCCTAATTTCTAGATCATATTTATATCTATCGCTTCTAGATTATTACTTTTATAATTAGCACCTTTATAATTAGTATATTTATCGTTAGCACTTTTGCAATTAGCACTTTTGCAGCTAGCAATTTTCTAATTAGCACTTTTGCAATTAGCACTTTTACAATTAGCACTTTTATAATTAGCACTTTTGTAATTAGTACTTTTATAATTAGCACTTTTGCAATTAGCACTTTTGTAACCGTTAGCTCTGCACGCCCTATTACTTCTGGATTATCACCTTTGCAACTGTTATCCGTGCACCATTACCTCTAAACAGTTAGCTTTACACGTCTCCTCCTGATTGTTACCTTCCTAATCAATTGCTTGCAAACTATTATTCCAACCCTCAAATCTATGCCTTGTCCATCCACTATACAAAGGTGTTGAAAGATAATTTTCGATTTATCTGAGGTTTCGATTCTGTCTCTAGAAAATGTTAGTGAGGCTATTTGGATTAGCAATGGAAAGGGAATAACCGTGTGATATGCCCGGGAATGGTTCCATCGCATATGATTTATAGCCCGATATCCCTATCCTCTGTGACGTCTCGTGTTAACCTCCGCTTCAGTTGCGTCTTTGAGCTAGTACTACCCAAATTAAAGAAGACAGGACAAGGGCTTGGATATATGTACGTCGCTACTACTCCCTAGTCCTTCCGCCACCGCATCCTGCGGACTAGATATCGCCTCGATGTCCTGTTTGGCCGGGCGTGGCATGCGGAATCGAAGAGATAGGAGTAGGCTGCAAGCTGAGCGCGGCTCCATAGGGTAGGACTTGGGGGATGGGCTTGAAGTATAGTGTGTAGATCTGTTGTTAAGTGTCGCGTATGCTGTTTGGTGGTGTTTGGTTGTGCAGGAATGAGGTGCACTCGTGCACATATTTAAGAATAACTTTGGTAGCAACGGAGGTTTGCCGGGTGATAGGTGGGGCCACCGGGATCCAGGATGGAGCCAAGACGGGCCCGGCTCCGGACGCAACGCCCGGTAGCAAAAGTACCCAATTTCACCTTATAGATATTTGACTTTTAGGCGTTATATCGGTCTAAAAGAGAGCGATTTGAGCCGCGTATTATCACTTTCGGATTTCTAAGCGTTGAGGAACATTGGATATTAGGGCGAATGGACTTGCATTATCCATTATCAGACTGCATTTTGCAGAAGCTTTATGTACCTTGCCCTATAGCAGCGTCGTAACTAAGGTAAGGTATTAAGTTAAAATATGTCGCGTAAACACGATTCTTATCGTCGCGTGATGCCCGATACGCCCCAAGATAACAAAGTACACCATATACCGCAGTAATAGATACCTTGCCTGCCTACGGTACTTTGCTAGGCCGTGCAACTAAATCAGAGCGACACTTGCCGGGCCTGTTGACTAATAGCTACACCGAGTGCTCAGGCCAATCAACTCATTGTTCACCACAATCACTACTACTGTATGATGCTGCCTTTGACGGGCATCCGTTGCAGCTGCAGCCCCGCAGTCGGTTCTTCTGCTGGAGTCCTAGCCTTAAAGAACGCCAACGCTAGCATCTGCTTATTCGCGTTTCTCAAGCTATAGCAACCTTGTTGATAGCATTGAACCTAAAACAAGCAGCATCCGCACCCGCGTCACCCCGTTATACTTAAAGACGCTTAACTGATGTCTCGCTGCAATATCATGCTGGCGCCTCCCTATATGACTTACGTTCCTTTCTCTCAAGCTTCATCAATACTCCGGAATCGAGTCTCTATTAGGGCTCTAAGTCGCAGTAGACGGAGCACCACCCTCATCAACCCAGACATATACACATAAGACCCTTGCCGCTTCTATCTCCAATTTCAGAGCATTAGTCCTAACTCCTCCTCTTTATCTAGGGAAAACCCTGAAGCACCCTATACCCGTAGTTATAACTATAGTTAATATTCTTATAGGCAACAGCGACTGAGGATAGAGAGACGGATTAGGAAGCTAATAGAATAGAAGATTCCCAAGTTCGCACCTATCATAGCGTCCGCATATCAAGAGATAGTAATAGCCAGAAGAAGCCGCTACTAAGCAACGGGGCAGGCAGAGAACTAACTGCAGGGAGCCTACGCAGAGCAGGAAGCGCAGTAACTACGGTCTCGAGATACTCGCGAGACGCACCCCTCTAGAAGCTAGTCTGCAGTCTGAAAATATCGAGCTTCATTGCACTAGCCATGCAGTCTCGGCTTCGGGCGTACCACAACCACAACGCAGCCGTCTTGAGCGACCGATTGCTCACCGGCAATGACACGAGCCAGGCCCGTCACATATCTAATAGCCGACCTTCGAGTCCCATCCCAATATACCTCGTCGACCGCATGCAGCACATTCCATGAGACCGCCGTTTGCTAGCCCCTTAACACACGTCGTTGGCGAGACGATTTCAATAACATCGCCCTATTGATCGACCTAACTTAACCTTAGCCTTCAAATACTGCTACTCGTAGCTATAGAGAAAGTTTTCAGCAAATCTTCTCTGTTAGCTACTAAACCTGCTGTCTTCCCCGCCTATGTTACCCGTCTTAAGCGCTTCGAGGCGATCAGTAATATCACCTAGTACGAATCCCACGCGAGAGATATTGCACCAGACGGATACCCTTGTTTCCAGAGACGACGGTCCGCTGTCAACTATGCAGGCCTCAAGCTTTGGAGCAAGAGCATAAGGTCACTAGCTATCGTGGGCGAGCCGGGGATAACGACCATATTCCGCACACGTTAACACAATCTTCCTATATTTAAGCCGCGCTTAGCTGCAGCAAAAATAAAAAAGTCACAATTTTAATAGAGAAAGGTCTTCAGCAAGAGCATCGCTTATTCACCAAAACAATACCAGCAGCCTTTAACTAGTAAACGGAGCGTTAGGATGAGCATTAACTAGCATGCGTTTTCACACGCCGAACTCATCTTCCGCAGGCCTTCAGAGGCCCAGCAGGACAGATGCAGAACACAAAAAACAGAAGTTTCGGCGGCGCAGGCTATATCCCACTTATCTTACAACTTCGACTACTACTATGAGTGGGCTTGAAGCTTTAGCTATCATCCCTATAAGCCTCGGTAATAGCATTACAGAGTAGCCTAATATCACAAAAGGGTGTGGTGCAGAGTGAGAGAGTTAGTATAAATAGGCGTATCCAAGGTTGAACATTTATTCTTCTCTAGCCCTCCAACCTACTACATGAGGGTGCGTGAGGGCTAGGGGACTTATCTAGGGGGCTACCTAGTGACCCGCCATCTATAGACTTCCCTAGGATAGTCTAATAAGCCCTTTTCCCTGCGATATTATCCTAGCTTATGACACGATCCCCCCTCTCTAAACTAGTCTATCCTCAGACCAGGCTACTTAGTAGTTATCTAGAGGGTACCTAGTGCCTACTTATAAGCCTTTCTAGTTTCTAGTTCCTATAGGCCTAGAATTCAGTATCCCTTATTCTAGCTATATAACTCTTCCTTAGATAGCTAAGTAGCTTAGAGGAGCATTTAACTAGTAGTAAGGCACCTATCCTCTACCCTAGTAACTCTTATAGCTCTTATACCTATATATAAAGGGACTTTATAGCTTAGAGGAGCTTAGAGGAGTAGTTAGCTAGTAGTAAAGTACCTATCCTCCACCCTAGCTACTCGTATAGCTCTCTATCTAAAAGGTGCTCAGAGGAGCCCAGAGGAGTAGTTAGCTAGTAGTAGGGTACTTATCCTCTACCCTAGCTACTCTTATAGCTCTCTATCTAAAAGGGCTAGGATTACTTAGTAGTTATCTAGATACCTATAGCTAAATTCCTTATAAGGGACTGGATACCCAGACTGGAGAAGCTGGAGACGCCTCGGCTAGCATAGGCTGAAAGGATAGAGAGGCCTATAGGTCTAGGGTATTAAACCCTTATAATAAAAACTTAGTAAATACTTACTAAATCCTAGAAATAAAGGATCTTAGAAGAAGTAAGCAAAAGTAGTATAATAATACTAATCCTACCTTTTAGGTGCTTCTGCTATTAGTTTAACCTAACTATAGCTCTTAGCCCTTTAACACCTTTATAATTCTTTTGCTTCTACCCTGCTTTAGGAAGGTTAGTAATAATAATAATAATATATACCTAAGCAGCGCCTACTAATTAAGCTAAAGAACCTAGACCTAGTATTTGCTAAGAGTAGAGCGAAATAGCCTATATAAACCTATATAAAGAAGCTAACCCTAGCAAGTAATTAGAGGATAATACGAGCTAATAAGAAGAGGTAAGAAGCTATGCTTTAAGCGAGGCTAGAGGCCCTAAGGAGAATAGGCTACCTATGCTAAATGCTCGCTATATATATAATAAGTATATATAGGAAAATAGGGAATATAAGACCCCTTCCTATAGACTAGATAGGCTAATAGACTAGATATATATAGCTATAGCTAATAGGCTAGCCTAAGCTAGAGGGCTAGTTAAAGCAACTAGCTAAGTGCTAATATAATAGATTATAACTATAATAGCTAACTAGCATAAGCTAATTGCTACTATATTAAGCAACTAAGCTCCTACTAAGCAATCGCCTAAGGTTTATAAAAAACCCCTGAATTATAATATAGCGCGCCTTGCTAGCAAATCTACTAATATAATAAGAGAAGATTAGCTTATTATAATTAAAGAGGCTTATAAGTACTACCCTAGCTGCTCTAATAGCTAGTATATCTAGTAAGCTTTGAGTATAATAGAGCATACCTTATAAATAGAATAGCGGAATTATTAGCAAATACTTATAGATAAGTTAGGGAATTAGGTTAACTCTAAATAAGAAGACTTTAGAATTTTTATAAGAGGGTAGCATATTATACCCGAGCTCTAAGAGTAGAACTACTATAATACTTTGAGATAGTACTATTAGAAGGGTAATAAGAAACTAATTATATATTAGGCTTAATAGGAGTCTATTAACTAGGCACTTAGCAAGCTAAGTATAGGTAATATAAAGGCGTATGCCTTCTTTTAGGGCCTTATTAGGACCCTAAAGGATAAACTCTCTAAGCAGGATATTAACTATACTAATATATATATTATTACCCTATATATAGAGAGATTATAGGAGATTATAGAAGGGAGATGCATAGGAATATTTACTAGCTATTCTAAGTTATAAATATAACTATACTTAGGCTCTCTAGACTACCCTTATAAGAGCAGCTTGCAACCTCCTAGGTTAATAGACTTAAGGGACTGCTACCTAGGGACCCTATCCTAGAATAAATACTCAGCAGATACCTGCGCAACACCTATTGCTAGTAGTATATCCTCTAACTCCTAGGGACCCTAATGCTATAACTATAAGAAGTATAGCTATATCTCCCCTAACTATACTAAAACCTATATGCAGCTAATAAGCAGCAACTAGAACCTAAACCTAAGACGGGGCGGGATAAGCGTAATTATAGCACCCCGTATAACTAATATTAAAGACTTAGAAAACGAGTAGGCGTAGATATAACCCTAAGGGGTATTATACTAGAAATTACCTTAGTTCTAATAGGATAGACTATTAAGGGATAGGTATTAGCACTCTAAGTATCTAGCGAAGTTAAACTAGAGGTTAATATAGATACCTATATAGTAGTAGATATCATATAAGAAGATCTTATTAAGAGACTCTAACTAAAGGAGGCTACTAGTATTATAGCCCCTGAATTAGTAGATTTCTAGGGAAGGCCTATGCTTATAGGCAAGGTCTACTAGCTTATATTCTTCCTTATAGATAGTTAGGGTTACTTATAGAAGATTCGCTAGGCCTTTATTATAAGCCCTCGCTTTAAAGGAGCAGGTGATATCCTTCTATCTAATAACTTAATAAGATAGGAAGGTATCTATATGGATACCTGCGTATATACTTAGTTATATAAACCCCTCTTGCTCACTAAGCTAGAGGTAATTGCTAAAAAGATTATAGAGAATAGCTAATAGGCCTATATTATATATTTAATAAGCGCTATAAGCTATAATAAGAAGGATATAGAGACCTTAGGCAAAGATTTACTAAACTATAAGCAGGAGAAGAAGATTCCTAGGGAACTTTAAGACTTTGCTAATATTTTTAAGAAGGAGAATATAAAGAAGGTTCTAAGACTAAAGGGAGTAGTATACTATATTAAACTAAAACCTAGTAAGGAACCCCTATATAGACCTATATACTCTATATTTGTAGAGTAGTTATAAACGCTTGCTAAGTATATTTAGGATATATAGGTAGCAGGCTATATATACTACTTAACTAGCTCTTTAGGAGCACTAGTGCTATTCATGCCTAAGAAGGATAGAAGCCTATAACTATATATAAGCTATAGAGGATTAAATAAATTTATAACAAAAAACTATTATCCTCTGCTACTAATTAGCAAGCTTCTAGATGAACTCGCTAGAGCAAAGTTTATTTCTAAGATTAACTTAAGCGAGGTATACTACTAAATTATAATTAATAAAGTAGATAGGTAGAAAATAGTATTTAGAATATAATATAAGTATTTTAAGTATACTATAATACTATTCAGGCTTATGAACACCCTAGCAACTTTTCAGGCGTATATTTACTAAATACTTGCTAACCCTTTAGATACTTACTATATTATATACCTAGGTAATATTCTAATTTACTTAGATATAAGGGAATAGTATACTAAAGACCTCTATACTATCTTATGCTACCTAAGGGCTACTAAGCTATTTATAAAACTAAAGACGTGCGACTTCTACTAGATAGAAGTAGATTTTCTAAGGTTCTATATTACCTAAGATAGCATTAGGATAGACCTAGATAGAGTCTAAGTAGGTATTAAATAGCTAGTACTAAAGTCTTTTAGAGATATCTAAGTATTCCTTAGCTTTTATAACTTTTGCTATAAGTTTATTATAAGATTTTCCTATATTATAGCCCCTATAAATAGCACGCTCAAGGGAAGCTAGAATAGCATAAAATCAGGAGCTTTCGCATAGAGAGGGGAGATATAGACTATATTTAAGATACTTTAGAGAGCATTTGCTAAAGCTCTAGTACTAAGATATTATAACCTAGGATTAGAAACTAGGGTTAAGACTAATATATCTACTTAAGCAGCATCTAGTATGCTCTTATAGAAGTATAGCATATTTTAGCACCTAATAGCCTTCTAGTTAAGGAAGCTCTTAGATATAGAGAGGTGCTAGGCTATAGGGTAATAGGAACTCCTTGCTATTATAGAAAGTTTAGATTACTAGGTATAATACCTATAAGGACTCCCTGAGAAATTCGTGGTACTTATAAACTATATAGCGCTAAAAGGAGTACTTACTATGCTTATGCGGGATATTTATAGAATACTCGTATAATAGGTTTATTACGTATTAGTATTTAACTTTGAAATCTAGCATAAGTTAGGGGTTACTAATCCAATTAATCGACTATTATAACGCCCTAACTATATAGTAGAAGATACTAAGGTAGATAATATACTTCCTACCCTTAGAAAGAAACTTAGGCTTATTAGCTAGCTCTTAGCTATAGATTATTAGTATACTACTAAGCTTAAAGGAACTATAGCTATTATAAGAACTTATATCTAAGCTATTTAGCGAAGTATATAAGAACCTTACTAGAAGGCTAGCTCTAAGGTTAAGGGATCCTCACCCTTAGGTTAGCACTACCCTATAAAGAGTATTAATAAGCTATTATATATAAAATTATATATTAGCGCTATCACCCGCTTAAAAGCATATGCAAGTATTATGCTAACTGCTCCACGATAGAATAGTAATATGCTAGAGAACTCAGGGGGAGCTGGGGTTACTATATTAGAATAGTATATCCCACGTGCTATAATAAGGGAGCTTATTTAGGATAAAATAGCTTATATGCTATAACTAGGCGCAGATCTTAAATAGATAGTTAGAGGACTATAGGCTAAAGACTACTTCTATAGAGATATTATAGCTAAGGTTCGCTAGGATACTAGGGAATACTAAGGATACTAAGTTAATAAGAATAATATCCTTGAGTTTAGAAGAAGACTTATTATCCTAGAAGAGGGATATCTCTGCTATGAAATCCTAAAGAACTATTATAATATACCTATGTTAGGGTATATAGAAGCAAATAAAGTAGTTAAGCAAATCTTGGGAAAGTTTTACTAGCTATATTTAATAGAGGACGTATAATAATATATCGCTAAGTGCCCGCGCTACTAAGGAGCGCGCATACTATAGCATAAGCTATATAAGCTATAATAAAGACTAGAACGACTAGCATACCTATTCTAATAGATTTCTTTAGACTTCTTAACTAGCTTACTAGAAAGTTACTAATATAATAGAGTTACTTATAATATAATTCTAGTAGTTATATGCTAGATAACTAAAGTAGTATAGTTCTTAGTAATAACTAAGCAACTAGATACTACAGGTTTAGCGAGGATCCTATATCAAGAGATTAAGTGCTAATATAGCACGCCTAAGGCTATTATTAGTAATTAAGATGAACTAATTACTAGTTAGTTCTAGCGAGACTAAACTGAGGCCTGAGATATAGAAGGGCATATCTCTACTACATAGTATCTATAAATAGATAGCTAAAATAAAAGAATATACTAAACCTTAACTATATATCTTATAAAGTTTAGCAAAGGCTTATATAACTAAGAAGTAATATAATTAGTCAAAGCTGAATTTTTATATAATAATAGCAAATATACTGCTATTAGCATATCCCTATTCGAGGAGCTTATGGGATATTACCCTCGAATAGTTAACTACTGCTTGCTAAACGTTGAGATTAGGACCTAAGGGGTTAATAAAAGGCTTAAGAAGCTAATAGATGTTTGCTAAAGAATAGCTAGGAATTAGCAATATATAATAGAGGTATAAGCTAAGAATATAAATACTAGAAGAAAAGTATAATTATATAATATTAGAAATATCATTAGACTCTTAATAAAGAATTTCTACTTTGCAAAGGATTAGTAAAAGCTCGCCCTATGATTTATTCCTATGCTTTATTCCTATGCTAGTTATAGAAGTTATAAGCTCTAATACCTATAGAGTATAACTTCTAGAGAAGTATAGCAGAGCATATAATATCTTCTCTATTGCTCTTCTTAAGCTATAGTATAGCTAAAAGCTTATTAAGGGGTAGCTCCTAGACCTTAAAGAAGACCCTGAGGAATAGGAGGTTAAAGATATTATATTATAGAGGGAAGCGCTAATATGCCCCCTATACTTAGTTAAATAGAAAGGCTAGCTAGTAGAGTATAATACTTAGGAGCCTGAAGAATACTTAGCAAATGCTTTGCAAATCCTCGCTAGATTTAAGAAATATTAGTATAACTTATATTATAAGTAGGCTAATGAGTAGTATAGAATAATAAGAAAAGTTAATTAACTATAAGATAGCTGAAATACTAAGAGAAGACCCCCCCCTTATAAAAGCAATGCGAACCCTATAGGTATCTAACCTTATATTACTATTGAATTCTACTGCACGTTCGCTAAAGTTCTGCTAGTACTACTACTTATTATCATTATTATTACCCTCTTTATTATTCTTATCCTCGTTATTATTATTATTAACCTCGCTCTCTTCCTCCGAGCTATTGCTAGTAGCACTGCTATTACTACCCTAACTATTGCTCTCTATATTATTATTAGAGTCGCTATCCTCTATAGCTAAGGACTTATCCTCCTTACTACTATAAACCTAGTACTACTAAGCTATTACTAAGTTATTATTAGCTTTCTTATAAGAATTAGGTTAAGGCGCGGGGTTATTACTAATAACCTGATAGTAATAGGAGCTTAGTAATAAGCGTTATAAAGCATATAGGAACCTTAAACCTTTGAAGGCTCTTATAAAGGAAGCGTAGATATATAGGTATTGCTTTTTAAAAGCTATATTATTAGGATATTAGTAAGCTTATTAAGAAAGGTAGCCTACTTAAAGATATAAGTCTTATTATATAAGTAAGTAGGGAGAGTATTATTAAGCTATATTATGATTTACTTAACTAAAACGTTATCCTTAGCTTAGTAAGCTGCCTGCAAATATATATTAGATTGATAAAAGGGGAAAACTAACTATAAGGTAAAACCTACCTCAAGCGAAACCTATAGATATACCTAGGTGCGCGAAGCTATACTCTCCTCTATACCTATAGCGAGGAGCTAGTTCTTATAGTTCTTAGTACTAGGCTTAAGACTAGCAGGGTTTACTAACTAGTTATAGAGGTATTAGAGAAGCTCCTACCCCTGCTCTATAGCTATAAAGATATAAAAGATCTTATGCTATTAATATTAGCTAGTAGTAATTGCATAGATATAACGCTTAACCTAGTTCTAATAGAAATAAGTAATACTAATAAGATAAGTAGAAATCTAGAGATAGGAAAGGTTAGCCCATACCTTCTCTAAATAATTACTAAACTCACCCTATAGTATTTAATACTATAAACCTAGTATAACTTGCATATATAATTACTATTATATCAATAGGCATAGATAACCTACGCATTCTTAGGGAGCTATAGCGCGTAGCTAATATAAGGCTTGCTGCTACTTGCTTAGTTATGCTAATAGTTGCTACTACTAAGCTTAGCCTTAGTAAGGCTATACTTAGCAAGGAGCTAGCTAATAAGGCTCTTAGCGCTTATAATATTTAAAGAAGTATCAAAAGATAAGAAGGGTCTATAAAGGCTTAACAAAGGGCTTAGATAATATGAAAGTAGTTATTAAATAATATAGTATAATAAGGAGGGAAAAGAACTAACCCTAGGGCGGGAAAACGCTATTACTTTATAAATGGCTAAAGAGACCTTGCTAAACTATTACAAAAGTAGATATACTTTCTAATAGCAAAGAATAGTAATTATTTACTATTGCAGGTGCTACCTACTAGGAAGTAGATATAGTAAATTAGTAATAGTCGTTGCTATCTAAACCATTTAATAGCCTCGTGATATGCCTATTTAGAAGGGGGATAATAGGATAAAAAACGAAGTTATTATAAGGGTATAGTATAGGAAAGTGCTTGCTAGATAAAGAGCAAATAGCAGGAGAATAAAAACGAAGTTATTATGAGGATAACTATTCTCTTTTGAAAGGAAATAATAGGATCTCTTTAGAATAGCTTAGATAGAGAATATAAAAGGGCCTAAAAAGAGAGGAACTATAAGGAATAGGACTATAAGCTTAGCTATTATATCTATAACTCTAAGGGCTCTACTATCCTTTAGCAAATATATAGTAGATAGTTGCTATGCTAGATAATAATAGCAATAAGTGAAGGACTAGGATCCACCCTAGATAGCTAAGAAGGATAATAACAGAGGGCTAACCTATAATACCCGATCTTATAATAGGGATTACTATAATTAGAAGGGGGATAATTATAAGGGATTAGATACCTAGACTAGAGAAGCTGGGGATACCTCAGCTAGCATAAGCTAAAAGGATAGAGAGGCCTATAGGTCTAGGGTATTAAACCCTTATAATAAAGACTTAGTAAATACTTATTAAAGGCTAGAAATAAAGGATCTTAGAAGAAGCAAGCAAAAGTAGTATAATAATACTAATCCTACCTTTTAGGTGCTTCTGCTATTATTTTGACCTGACCGTGGCTCTTAGCCCCTCGATACCTTTATATTCCCTCGCAAGGGTTATTTCTTCTTTCGCAGGGTTATACTAAAATATATTATTATTTAGGCTTATTTTTATTACTTTAAATCTACGCTCTAAATTACTATATTTTCTACTTATTATTATATTTTAGTGCTTTTATAGGGCTAATAAATACATTCTGACTCTAGGGGTAAAGGGGGTTAGTATTATAATATAGGGGGTTGCTAGTAGTTATTCAGTAGTTATCTAGTACTTATCTAGTAGTTACCTAATACCTCCCTGCGCATAGTAGGATTAAATAAAGTTAGATAATATAATAATCTAGGGATTATCTTCCTTTTAGCTATATAAAAAGCTAACTTTAGCATTAAGCTAAAAACGTATAAATATTATTTCAAATTCCACCTTGCTAAAATCCCTTCTTCTTACTTCCTTAGATTTATAATAGCTAAGCAGTTACTATTAGCCTCCCGCTCCCCTACTAATAACTTTATCTTAATTACTATATAACGAATCTATTATTATATCTTCTGCTGCTGCTAATGCCGCCCTTTTTCCTACTAATATGCTAGATACCTCCTATATCCCTATAATAAGTAAGCTCTAGGCATGCTCCTACTACTACTACTTCTTAGCATAGGTAAAGTAACAGCTGCCTAAGGATAATATTCATAAGATCAAGCTCCTCATAAGCTTAATTATATGCTTTAAGAGTAATAATAAGCACGTAGTCCTTAGCTAGTACTTATTTAATACTTTGCTAGCTTTAGCATTAGAATTTATTATTAAATTATATATTTGTAGATACTTGTACTAAATATAAGTATTATACTAAAATAAGGATTAGAAAAGCTTATATTAATATAAGCTTTGCCTATTATTTCTTAGTTCTTAGTTACTAACTCTCTATAGCTTACTTATTATATAATAAGTGCTACTAATAAGCTTAAGCAGCTAATAGATAAGGGTAGCTCTAAGCCTGATATTTAGGCTTAGTATACTAAGAATAAGGTAGGTTACCTAGTACCTCTCTAGTGCTTTATTACTAGTTTCTAATTATATTTAGAAGGAGATCCTTATTATTTAGCTTATAGTTAAGAAGCCCCTCTAGGCTAAGAAGAATAATACTAATATCCCGCCTCAGAAGCAGAAGGCTAAGGAGGTAAAGATTTCTATCGAGATAGAGGATTATTAGATAGCTGCTTTAGAGGAGGCTACTACCTACTAGTAATACCTCTCTAAAGAGGTGGAGAAGTAGATAGAGCTATTATATAAGTAGTATAAAGAGCTCTGCTACTACTACTTAGATATAGAGCGGTTTGCTAAGAGATAAGCAGAGGTATAGGAATTATAAGCTATATGCACCTAGGAGTTGCTTAACTCCTATAATAAAGTTATAAGTCTATATAAGCCTTTCTAGTGCCTCCCTAGTGCTTATCTAGCATTTCTAATATATTTTTAGAACTATAAGGCTATTACTATTAAGTCTAGTAGTAAAGATAATAGCTCTATAGAGATAGGCACTAGTGCCTAGTAGATTTAAAATTTTTAGGTATACCCCTAGTAAGCTGCTAATAACCTCTAGGTAGTGTTTAGTTAGCTTTAGGTATATGTTTAGTTGCCGTCGGGCATTTCTCATCTCTTCTCGCCTCGTTAGGGTCCTTTAGGCTAGGAAATTAAAATACCTAGCTAGCATGCCCTATTTCTACCTAACTACTAGTTACCTATTGAATTAGATATTAAATTATATGAGGATCGTAATATTTTCGCCTATAATTAGGCTTTATAGTTATTTTATAAATCCGTGGACATATTATATTGCAGCTCCTATGAATTACCTAGTTCGCTATAGCCCTTCTATTTGATAAGGTACTAATAGTTTTATCTAGGGCCCCTATAGGTGATAATATGGTCTACTATATAGATATTATTATTATTATGAATTCGGATATCTCATAGTAAGACAGCTAAGCTAAAAAAGGGCTCTAATTATTTAGGCGTGAAAATATGGTGAATTTAGTACTTTTTATCGATCTAGAGCTTATATGCTTTATAAGGAACAATAGCGGGTGCAGGATGCAGAGCCACGCTATCGGCAAAACGTCGGCGAGTCAGGGGCGGATAAATACACCTTGGAGAAAACTCTAAAAGCTATAGACTTAGAAGGTTAAGTAATATAGTAATAGATACCTATATTTTAATATTCTAGCCTTTCCTAGTTTAGGCCTTAGCTATACTCTTATAATTCTATTGCTTCTAGCTCAATTTAAGAAACTAGCTCTAGTTAGAATATCTAAAGCGAACTAGCAATAATATGCTAATAATTTAGCAATAGAGTTTAATTATAATAAACTCTAGGCTAGGCATATAGAATATAACTAATAGGGTCTTAGCTAATAAGATACTAATTATTTACTAAGCCCTGAGATATAGGGAATATAGCGCGGATACTATGCTAGGGGAATAGATAACCCTAGTAATAATATAGCAGGAGGAATAACCCCGAGGGGTTAGGCTAGGTCCTAGGTAGCGCTAGACTAGGCGGATTACCCCTCGAGGGGTGAATAGATAGCAAGCAGTAGCTAATAGGGCACCCCGCCTAGGACTCCCTGAGAAGCTAGCATCTCTAGTATCCTTACCTAGGCTATGAGGTTATTATAGAAATAATAGGAGAGCCTTATAGAGCAGATATATCTATAATAGCAGCAGCATGAGGAATAAACCGCTGCCTACTATAGGAACTTACTAATTACTTAGTAATAAGATACTTATAGAGAGAATATAAAAAGCCCCCCTGCATATAACTACTATATTATAACTAAGGACTTTACTATAGACTAGGTTAGTAACTAGATCTAAGTAATTAAAGATAGAAACTAACTACGCGCTAGTAGTATACTGGAGCAGCAGGTCTAATAGGCGCTTATGAAGATAAGCCTATCCCTATAGACCTAGTAGTAATACTATAGGGCTAAGCTAGAAGGAGACCTAGCATAGGCTAACTTTATAGCATTTACTTGCTAATAATATATTAACCCCAAGCTTTAAGAGCAAAGGTATTATAAGAAGCAAAATATAATAAGGCAGAAGGAGATATAGGTACTAATATAGTTCTTTACTAAATAGTTAGCAATATATTAGGACTTAGGTATAGTTAGTATAGAAGATAGCAAGGCTAAGGCCTATATACTATACTTCTAATTAGCCCTATTCCTATATAGGGAACTTAAATATTAGAAAGTTGAGATATAGAGGCTAAGAGATATAGCTATAGAAGCTAAATACTTAAAGGAGATATATTACTAATAGGGTAGCAAGCCTCTATAAAGCAAAAGTAAGAAATAGCATATAAGGGAAGAGTATAACCTAAGGGGGCGCCTAGTAGCGAGGTCGGGTTAATAGGTGGGCTAGCAGCGTTCTAGCTAGAAGATAAGGCAGGGTTTATAAAGCTTAATACCTTACTAATTAGTTAGTAGCGCGATATAGGGATCTAACTAGAATAAGTCTATATCTAGCCCTATTATATAACCTATGGTATCTAATTACGTAGTATGCTTTAGCTATAAGTAAAAGGGGTATAAGAGGGTAGTATATAAGATAAAGTATAAATAAAATGCTAATAGGATACTAAGTACTCGCTAAGAAGGCGAGGGTTAATATAATCTAATTTATAAGAGTTAAGGAACTCAACTTATTAGAAAATAAGTAAGCTAGGGGATTATACTAGTAACCCCTGCGCCTAAACTAGAACTAGATACTCTCCCTAATAGAGCTACTATAAAGGGATAGGCGATTATTCTCCAGAATATCGCTAAATAAGAAGTAGTAGTAGATATAGATTCCTATTGCTAGGTTGATATTATTAGTAGTTAACTAGCTTAGTCCCTATAACTATAACCCGCAGTAGTTATTACCCCTATATTAGAAGGGCTTAATAGGTTATCTATAATAGGCTAGAATATATACTAGTTAATATTTTTCCTTATTAACTTAGGAGGAGAAGCGAGGAAGATATAGCAAGTCTTTGCTAAAGCCCCCCGACCTAAAGGAGCAAGAGACCTCCTCCTATTATAATACTCTATAGGGAGAGAGGGTATTATAATTAATACCTAGATAAATACCTAGGAATATAAATGCTTTAGTATTACTAAGCTATTAGTATTTATATAAGGGATTATTAAGAATAGCTAGAAGACCTATATTATATATATATTGGGGAATATGGCCCCCTATAAGCTGCTAATAGGGGCACTATAAGAAGAAGATACTCTAGAGGGTAATATGGAGTTACTATTAGAGCTATTTAGCGAACGGGTAATATTTAACGAGTAATTAGCAAAGCAATACCTAGTCTTAGAGGGTGTGGAATATACTATTAACTTAATTAAAGAGAAGAAACCTCTATATAGGCCTATCTACCTATTAAATAAGCATTAGTTAGAAGAACTCTGCTAATATATCGCTAATAACTAAGCGATAGGGCGGATCTAACCCTTAACTAGCGAGGCAGGCGCCCCTATCCTTTTTATGCCTAAGAAAGATAGGTCCCTATGCTTTTAAATAGATTATTAAGGTCTTAATAAGGTGATAATAATAAAGAACTAATATCTACTCCCTCTTATTAGCAAACTATTAGATAGGCTTCGGGGAGCAAAATAGATCTTGAAAATAGATATTGAAGATATATATTACTATATCTATATTAAGCTAGAGGATTGCTAGAAAAAGCGTTTAGGACGTGTTATAGGTACTTCAAATATATTATTATGCTATTTAGACTTACAAACGCCCTAGCTATATTCTAGGTATATATTCACTAAGCGCTCGCTAATCTACTAGATACCTATTATATTACCTATTTAAATAATATTCTAATTCTTTTTTAAGATAAGAGAGCAATATATAAAAGACCTTCTCTAAGTGCTCCGCAGGCTTCGCTAGTAGGAGCTCTATAGTAAGCTTAGTAAGTATAGGTTTTACTAATAGCGGGTAGAGTTCCTAGGGTATATTATTATACCTAAAGGTATATTAATAGACTAAACCTATATCTAAGCTATTACTAAATAGAAGCTGCTAAAGATTAACTAAGAAATATAAGTCTTCCTTAGATTCTATAACTTCTATTATAAGTTTATCGCAGGATATTTAGGTATTATAGCCCTAATAATATTCCTAGTAAAGGGCAGCGAGCACAGCAAGAAAGGAGGTGAGTTTTACTAGCTAGAAGAGGCCTAATAGGCTTTTAAGCAGCTTTAAGCTGCCTTCTGCTTAGTAACTATTCTCTAATATTAGGATCTAACTTATGAAATAAGGGTTAAGATAGATACTTCTATAAAGGCTATATCTAGTATCCTATTATAGCATATTAATAGTTAGTAGTAACTAGTTACCTACTATTTATAGAAGCTTAGCGATATAGAATAACGCTAGGGAGCAGGCTAATAGGAACTTCTCGCTATAGTTAAAAGCTTAGACTATTAGGCTTACTACCTTTAGAGTATATTAAAGAAGTTTATAATTCTAATAGGTTACTAGGTGCTAAAGGGAGTTATTAGCACGCTTGCGCAGGACCTTTAGGGAAGGTATATTAGGTAAGTATATAAACTCTCTATATTTGATTTCAACCTAGGGCATAAGTTAGGGGTTATAAAACTAGTAGATAGTCTATCTAGGAGGCTAGATTATATAGAGGGGGAGGTGAAATATAATAATATACTCCTAACCCTAGCGAGGAAGCTGAGGTTTATTAGCAAACTACTAGTAGACCTTTAGATAAGTATTACTATACTATAAGGTAGTATAGAGACCTTAGAAGTATTTATTAATGCTATAAGGGCTAGCATAAGGTGCCCCTTCTAGATGGATAGCTCTAGGGGTAGAGATGCCTTAGTCTCTAGTTAGTATCGCGCCCTATAGCGCGCTAATATTACTATAACTATAGTAGCTATAATAACCTAATGCTAAAGAGCAAGGGGTGATATAGAGAATACTTAGCGAGAGGTTATTAACTAAGAGGACTTGCCTGGAGCTAGGGTTACTATAGCATAGCAATATATCCTACGCTAGGTTATAAGGGAGCTTATAATAAGCGAAAGAGTAGATAGTTAGCAACCCTCTGAAGTATTAGAGAATCTTATCTATAGACTGTAGGCTAATAACTTATACTACTAGACATAATTTGAGAGGGTGCGCAGACCGGCTAGCGATTATAGGGGCTATATAATTAATAGTTATAGAACCCTATTCTATTAGAGATAGTTAGAGATATTATAGGAGGGGTCTCTAAGGCTAGAGATCCTTTGCTAATACTATAATAACTATAGGGCGGGTTATATAGGGGTAAATGAGATTACTAAGTTATTCTCAAGGAACTTCTACCAGCTAAACTTAGCTATAGATATGCGTAATTACGTTATAGGGTGCTATATATGCTAGGGGAACTGCGTTCTAAGGCATAAGCCTTATAGAAAGTTATAACTACTACCCTTACTTATATACCTATTCTAGGAAATAAGTATAGACTTTATCACCAGATTACTAGCAAGCTCTCAGCATATAGGCAGAGAATATAACGTAGTTCTCGTTATTATATGCTAAATAACTAATCTCGCTATATTTATCCTAATAATAAAGCAGCTAATAGCTGCTAAGTTAGCGCGGATTATCTATAAATAGGTTGAATACTGCTTTAGCACTCTAGAGGGTATTATTAGCAACTAAGATAAGCTCCTAACTAGCTAATTTTAGGAAGAGTTCACGAGAGAGAGGGCTATTAAGCGCCGCCTCTCTACTATATACTATCCCTAGACTGATAGGTAGTTAGAAAGGATATATTAGATATTATAAAAGTACCTGCGAGCATATACTAGTAATTCGCTATAAGAATAGGTAGTCTAGCTACCCGAGGCGGAGTTCGCATATAATAATAGTTGCTATAGCACTACTAGCTACTTGCTAATAGAGGCCCTATATAGTTACTACCTATATTGCATAGAATATGTGGCTCCTATGAATAGGGTTATAGTATAGAGTATAAGGGAGCAAATTAAATATATTTCAAGACTCTGCGAGAGGGCTTAGGAATAGTAGCAGAAAGCTACTAAGGCATAAGCTAAGTATTATAATATAAGGCATAAGGGTTAGACCTACTATTAGAAATAGGTTATCAGGCTATTAATAAAGAACTTCTAGTTTAAGAATAAGAAACTAGCACCTAGATTTATATAGGTAGCTATTATAGAACTAGTTAGTATATAAGTATATAGGGTCTATCTGCTATTATAGTACTAATAGATATATAATATATTCTCTATTACCTTACTAGAACTATAGGATAACTACTAAGTAGGCAGCAAAGGTTCGCCTGAATACTTAGAGCTTGAGGATAAGCTAGAGGAATAGGAGGTAGGAGAGATTATTATATAGTAAGGTATTAGTAATAATACATAATATCTAGGTAATTAGGTAGGATAGCTTATAGAATATATTACATAGGAGCCTATAGAGAATTTAGTAAACCCGCAAGAGGCTATTCATAACTTTGATAGATAGTATAAGAGGTTTTATAAGAAGTGGGATAACTAGTTAATAAATTTATAGTAATAAGTTACTAATTATAAATTATAAGACTATAGAATAGAAGCTAAATTAAGAAGGAGAATATTGATTATATTAAGTAGCGAATTATTACTAATATTATAGCAAAAAGAGGGTATTATCCTATAAAGAAAAGAGAGAGAGCTGATAATCTAACTAGTTATTTACTTCTAACTATAGCCACAGGCGCGAGCACCCTAACCACTACGACTATAAGTAGCACCATAGCGACTAGTTACTAAGCTAGTATTACTAGCATCCCTATTATTACTACCTGCAGACTAACTACCTGCTAACTTACTACTAGACTTACTATTAGAGTCACTACCTGACTTACTACTAGAGCCGTTACCCACCTCGCTACCCGACTCGTTACTAGAGCTGTTATTAGAGGTAGTAATAATAACCCTAGCCTTTTTAGCCTTCCTAGCCTTCTTTACTAAATTGTTGCTATCCTCTTAGCTATATTTAGTAGGAGTATAGAGATAGGAGGCGTATGAGATAGAGTAAGTATTAGTAATAGTAATAAAGCAGGAGGGAATATTATTAGAAGTATATTTCAGGAGATCGTCTTATAGCAACTTATTGAATTTAGGAAAGGAGTTAATATTATGCTCGCAAGGGCGCTTAGGGACTAGCTTTATTAAATGGTTATTAACTAGATAATTAATCTTATTATAGAAGTGAATAGTAGGATTATTATTGCAAATATATAGCCGCTAGGCGGCGTTCAGGCGCTAAAGCATATTAACGCTATTATAAAGGGTACTAACCTAGAACTAATTATTAGTAGGATATAGTTAGCAAGGGAGCAGCGGATAATAGCCTATATAAACTAAGATATTAAGAGCGAGGTACTTATAGATAGAAGCAAGCTCCTAGAGCTAGAGCTGCTCTATATTATAACTACTACTACTAATAGTAGGATTATAAATAAGTTTAGTAATATGCTTCTATGCTGCTGAATAGTTGCTGAGAGAAGCGAGTATGCGATAGCAATAAGGAAGGGTTAAGATACCCTTATATCCCTAAATTTAGATTTAATAGAATATATTCTAGGTTATCTAGGTTACGCTTTAAAGCTCCTAGGGGACCTACTAGGCGTTAGTATATAGCAACGAGGCAGCGAACTAGCAGAGACTTATAGCGGCGCATTTCTTTTTATTACAGTAGCAATAAACGCACTTCTGCATATATTCGCTATATATATAGCGAAGGTTAACGATATCTTAATATATTTTATAAAGATAGCTAAGAGAAGGATAGCTACTATTAGCGTTGCTAGTAAGGTTGCTAGAGAGGATTTCGGGATTATAGAGGTATTTAGCGAGTACTGCGCCTATGCGCGCGATATGAGATATTATAGAGAATAATTAGCAAAATAATAGCAAAAGAGATAAACTAAAAAAGGGAAGAGAAGGAAAATTAATAATTATAGCAAAGGCTTATGGAATAGATAATAAAGAGAAAAATAGAGGCTGCTAAGTTGAAAAAAGGATGCTAAAGAGGGAAAAATTCAGCTAGGTCGGAGACCTTGAAAAGTAGATACCCTTTGATACTTAGCATCGCTACGCAATAAGGCCAAATAATTACTAGCTATATACTACTAAACAGTTATATAACTATTAGCAACTAATTAAAAAATAATAGCAAGAATTAAAATTTAAAAAATTATAAACCGTTAGAAAATAAAATATATTATTCGCTATAGTAGCCTAAATCTAGCGTGGGAAGGAGCGATAGTAAATAATATAATAAAGATGCTACCTCTTACCCTATAGTTAGTAATGCAGAGCTGCATTACCCTACTAGTGCGCCTTAGGGACTAAGGCTTTAGAAGGGGGGGTAATTATAAGGAATAATAGCAGGTGCAGGATATAGAGCTATGCTATTAGTAAAACGTTAGCAAGTTAGGGCGGATAAATACACCTTAGAGAAAACTCTAAAAGCTATAGACTTAGAAGGTTAAGCAATAGTTCAATATAACAACGGATACCTATGTTTCAACATTCTAGCCTTTCCGGGTTTAGGCCTTAGCCATACTCTTACATGCTTATCCCCTGTTAATTACCTATTAGATCCTAAATAAGCCTAGATATTCATTAGAAAGTTTCTGAGAAGGCTCCCTCCGCTTAATGTTTTTAGTTAAAAGTAATATGAGGTCTCCTATAGCGAAAATAATAGTGGTCCTCCTCTGATTATAGAACTTGCTATATGTTTTATTATACTTATAAAGCAACTTAGTAATAGCTAACCTCTAGGTGAATAGACGCTAAACTCTCTCATATACTATTAGGATTGAGAACTTTTGCTAAGGTTTAATATTATTAGGTCCGCGGGGAGAATATCATATTAGCGGCTTAGCGGGTGATATCTTAGTAGCCTTATAGTAGGAATTATTATAAATAAATTAAGCTAGGTCTAGCTATATTACCTAATCATCCTAGTTAATATTACAACAAGCTAATAAAAAGTGCTTAATGCTCTGATTTTAGTATTCTATTTGACTATTAGTCTAGGGGTGAAAGGCGGTGCTAATCTTCCTCTTAATAACTAGCAGGTAGCATACCTTAGACTAGAAATTGCTAGTAAATAATGATCCTTAATTAGATATAATAGCTTCTAGGAGCCCAAATAAGAGGAAGATATATTTAGTAAGTAATACGGCTAACCTATTAGCTATAAGTAACTCCCTAGTAGGGATATATAGGCAGTATACTATAAATCGGTTAATAACGATAAGAATACTATTATAAGGTTTATTTCTTATTATAAGTAATAGCAGTAGTTCAGTGATGAACTTAATCGATATTTATTAAAAGGGCTAGGTAGGTACTAGTAGGGGCGTAAGTTTACTATATAGGAGGTGGTATCTTAGTTTTATATACTAATATATTGCACACGTCTTGATATATTCCTTTATATCGCTCTTCTGCAGGTTCTAGAAAAGCGTCTTTCTAATCCTCTTTAGTATCTTAGTAATACCTTAGTAACCTCTACATAGTTTACTATAGAATGCTCCAAGGACTTTATTCTAAAGTAGGTAGTTATTAGGGATATATAGGCCCTCTTAGTATCTTAGGGTATTACTATTATCTAGTATCTATCTTATCCCTTATTATTATTACTCCTTATTAATATAAAAGCGGTCTTTCTATTAGGCTTCCTTACCTTAGTCTTGAAGTGAAGGTATAAGTTATTCTAGGGAGGTATTTAATAGTTAAGCACCCTATTATTACCTAATGCCTACCCTCTAGATAGTAGCCTTATTAAAATATTATAGAAAGTCTTATAGGAGCGAGTCTCTAGCTTCCTTAATCTCTATATCTTTAGGGGTATAATGAGGTCTTTATTAGAGGCTATTAGCTAGGTTATAGCAACTAGGCTAGTATTTAATTTCAAAGTTAAATATTAATAGGTCCTATAATAGCTAAGCCTCATAGCTGCTAAGCGTCTTCCTATTAGCAAGGTATTAGTAACCTAGGTAGTTAGTAATAAATTAAATATAATACTAGGAGTAAAGCAAGTAAAGCTACTACCTCACTGCTGCCTCCCTGATAGTTAGTAGCTCTGCTTCTAGCGTGCTATACTATAGTTGAATGCCCTTAAGCTTCTGAGATATGAATACTACTAGTCTCTATATATCCCCCTCTAACTAGCTTAATATTGCCCCTATTATAAAGTCTAATGCGTTGGTTTTAATATGAATTAGGAGTATGGGGTTAAAGTAGTATAAATAGGTGCCTCTATAAATAAAGCATAGAGCTAATAGAAGGTAACTAGTACCTCGCTAGTTATTACTAGTTATCCCTTAGCTATATTAGTAAGTTAGTTAGTAAGTAGGCTATAGATTTTGGAATAATTCTTAATAAATCTCCTATAGAACCCTATGAATCCTAGAAATTACTTAATTTCTTATATTATAATAGGCACTAGCTACTTAGCGATTGCGTAGACCCTCTCTTATTCTATAGCAGTTCTATCTGCTAGTATTATGAACCTAAGAAAGTTAATCTATTCCTTATGGAATTCATACTTATCAGGGTTCGTATAGAGGCTATTAGCTTCTAACTAGGTGAGTACCTATCTTACTACCTCTATATAGGAGTCTATATTATTAGCAAATATTAGGATACTATCTAATTATAGAGTAGAAATAATATTAACTAGGCCTATAAGTAACTTATTAATAAAGGTCTAGAAGGTAGCAGGTATATTAATAAGCTTAAATAGCATAATATAGTGTTTATAGTAGCTATATTATATGCAGAATGCTATCTTCTACTTATCTCCCACTTAGATCCTCACCTAGTAGTAACCATCCTTGAGGTTAAGCTTAGTAAAGTACCTTGCTTAGGAGAGTTAATTAAGGATTTTATTAATCAAGGGGAGAGGGGTACAGTTCTTAGTAGTTACCTAATTAAATCCCTAGTAGTCTATATATAACCTTAACTTACCTCCCTTCTTTAGGATAAATAGTATTAATACCCCTGCTAGGCTTATTAATAGGCAAATCTATCCCTTCTATAGGGCCTTATAGATATAATCCCTTAACTCCTCTAACTCCTTCTTAGCTAGTAGGTAGATTAGTTTAAATAGGGGCTTAGTTCTAGGCTCTAGGTTAATAGGGTAGCTCTTAGTAGTCTTAAACTCTAGTATATCCTTACTAGGTTAATATTAAATACCTTCTCAAAGTCCTAGTACTCTAGTGGAATATTCGTTTTAGTCTTCTTAATATCCTTAGGTTCCTTAGTATCCTCTAGGTAGGTAGTAGTTAATATCTAGTTAACTATCTTCCTAGTATCTTCAGGCTCCTAGGTATCCTCTAGGTAGGTAGTAGTTAATATCTAGTTAACCCGCGGTATGCCTATAAGTATTGCTCTTGCTTTGTTTTTAACTTACCTAAGCTCCTTTTTAGTTATAATAAGGCAAATGCTCTTCTTATATAGGGAAAAGGTCTAGCCTAACTCCCTCTAATTAAGGTTAGGGCACTCTACTATATACTAAGGATCCCTAGGGTAGCGTTATAGCTATTACTATTACTCATTCTAAAGTATTATAAAGCTATCCGTTAGATCCCTATGCTATTAATTATTCAGGTTACTAACTTCTATATGCTATAGCTAGGTCCCTTAGATGCCTATATTCCCCTGATAGGTTCTAACTTATTAGCCTCTAGTTAGGTATTAGTTACAATCCGCTAGTTTATAATATTCTTATTAGCTCTATAATTAATAAGCGCAGTACTAGTCTTCTAGCTACTTATACCTTAGACCTATATTATTGCTTTAAAGCGATATAGCTAGTTGCTATCCTACCAAACTACCTGCGTGGCTACCTAGTCCTCCTCTAGTTATTTGCTAGGGCAGGGTTTGCCTTTATAGTAGGGGTAGCTATACTTCTTATACTATAGGCACCTTAGTGAGATATAGCTTTTTCTTTTGCAACTATAATAAATAGTTTCCCTCCTAGTATCCTATAGTGAGTCCTTAGTATCCTCCTAGTAGGTATTAGTATAGCTATAGTCCCCCCTTATAGCCTTGGTTTATCTATCTAGATTAGCGGTTTAGCCCTCTAATTATTATTCTTTATAATTAGTCCCCTAGTCCCTTACTAGTACCTTATATGCTTATATATTAATTATAAGTTAAGCGTTCCTAGCTCTTGCGTTAAGATTAAGCTGCGATTTTAACAATCTGTTCGCAATAATATAGTATTAGAGCTTAGGGTCTAGCCTAGCTACTACGTTAGCTACCTAGATCTTCTCTAGTTATTAGTAGGCTTATTTAAGCTAGGTTTATATGCTAAGGGTCCTAGACCCCTTATTAGCCACGCTATTAGTTAACTAGTCCTTTATTATTATCTAAGTATTATTCTTTGCCTTATTATTATATTTAATAGAAAGGTATAAGGTCTATTGCTTTACTACTGATCCTTCTAGGCACCCAGTAGTATATAGCATATTCTCAAGGTTTAATATAATCTTATTTATTTTAAATTATATATTAAGTTTAAATATGAATTAGTTAAAGTTAGTCTAGGTGCCCCCTTTATACTTAAGTATTAGGAGGTGCTTCCCCTAAAGTTCTAACTAGTGCTTCTTTGCCTCGGGGTTGCTACTAATAACTACCTAATAGGTAGTGGGGTTATTTATTAAGGTTAATAGTTAGCCAGCCCTTAAAGCCTTAAGATATCCTTATTTATGCTCTAGTTAACTCTTCTTTTCTTCCTCTTTAATAAGATAATATAATTTAGCTTTTATTAATTAATCACCTAGTTCTTTATTAGTACCCTCTTTGCTATTCTGCTTAATAGGTATCTTATCCTAAGTTTAGCTATTTAATAGCTCCTATCTAGCAGGTGATCCTACCTCCCTAGTAGACCTGCGGGTAGGTATTATATTGTTATATATCGCACTGCTCTAATAGTTTGCACCCCTATTAGTATAGGTAAGATAGAAGAATATGTTATAAAATGGTGGGGTATAGAGTGAGAGAGTTAGTATAAATAGGCATATCTAAGGTTAAATATTTATTCTTCTGTAGCCCTCTAACCTACTATATAAGGGTGCGTGAGGGCTAGAGGACTTATCTTGGGGGCTACCCCGTGCCCCCCCCCCCCCCCCCCCCTTCTATAGACTTCCCTAGGATAATCTAATAAGCCCTTTTCCTAGGGGGCTACCTGGTGCCCCCCTTCTACGGACTTCCCTAGGATAGTCCGATATGCCCTTTTCCCTGCGATATTATCCTGGCTCGTGACACCTAACCACTATAGCCCAGGCAGAGAAACATCCACCAGTGCAGCAATGCGATCTCAAATCGCCAACAGCCCGACTTGCCGCATCAACGACAACTTTATCCATATCCGAATCAAAGAGCTCGATAACAACAATCAAAAGCGTTAAGTCCATGAGCTCCCCAGGCATACTACCGAATACAAGAAGAGATATAACGTCCTTCTGCCCCAGTTTCTCGCGCTCAATCCTGAGCTCATAAGACCGCATCTCGCACACTTTGCATATTCAATAACGCATTAATAGCCTACAAGGACGCAAAGGCAGAAGCAACGAAGCGTAAGAAGTCGAGATTCTCTATAGGGGAAAAGGTGGCTTTCTAAGAAGGACACCAGTGTCAAGAACGCCAAAGCCACGATATCCACAGAGCGTCCTTCAGGAGCAGGTGGACCTGCACCAGAAAATCAGGAGAGGGCGACAGCCGCAAACAAAGATTAGGTCCCGGCGATCAAAAGGACCCATACCGCTTGTGACTTTGTTATTATAGCCCGAACATCTTTTAAGCGTCCTGGTGCATAGGAGGATCAGGCTGCCGCGGTCTATGCTAAGAAGCGGGAGGGTACGAGTAGAGGTTAGGAAGACTTCATCAACGGGGAACATATAAGTCAGTCACCGGTGGCAATTAGTCGTATAAAGGCCCTCATATATGCTAGTATATCTCTCTCGCAAGAAGACGCTATAGCTACCATAAATCTTCAATATAATTGGCTTACTCGCGATATCTTTCAGCGCACTTGGCCTCGTGAATATTCAACCTGGAATTCGCAGCCGACGCCTTAGCGATATTCTAAGTACATAGGAGATAGTAGCATAAAAGGGTTGAGGGTAGAGCAGTATCTATAGGTAACGTCAGGAGTATGGAGGTAAAAAGTACAGTCACATTATTTCATAGGATAGGCCATCATATAAGTCATTCGATATATAGAGGGGAGCTTTAGCAGCACAGATCAATACCCATAGAGGGACTTCAGGGATTAGCTCCGGGTCTACATCAGGAAATCTCGAAAACGAGAAGCTTGCACCAAGGCACGAGACACAAGGAAGCCAACAAGAAGCGGCAGCTCGTCGGCAGCTTAGTGTGTGGCTGACAGCCGTAGCGACGCGCCGACGTAGCGAGAAGGGTGGAGAGGTTAGCAGTAGAAACGAAGCTATTCACGGAGACAGTCTAATGACGTCTTGGCTGATGCAGAACTCGTATTACATCTTGGACGACTCTGGCTTAACCTACCGAGACGAATATATGGTTAATAGGGCTAAAAAGAAGCAATGGGCAAGGGAGAGCCTGTGCATGTCGAATGTAAGGCACCAGGTACAATTCAACCAAACGCAGCCATACTAGATCATGGCCTGCGGCAGCACCGCCCTGTAGGCCCCATTTGGAGGTGTACGCGAATGTGTCCCACTGAACTTCCCGGCATACATATTCCAGCACAGCCAGGCATTTGGCGGTGCCGCATACGGTCCAGATCGGTCTGAGGACGTACCAGCCATAGAGTCCAACGTCAATTTGGCCATTGGATTCAAATTTGCGACTGCGGACGTCGGAGTATGTGAATTGATCTGGAATAATGACTGTGCAGGTGGTAACGAGGTTCTCTATCCTATCTCGAGCTTCCCCTCTGCTGCGTGGCCTGTTGACATGGCTTGGCAAATATTCCGGATGATGTGTGGGCATTCGTGTCTTTCCATCGAGATATTCGTCAACTCGAGCGCATGTTGTAGTCTCGTTGTCAAGTCGGATATGGGTGTGGAGGGGCGTGCTCGTTGTGATGATGTTACTGTGATTGAGCTTACTCTGAGGGTGTCCTGGGATATAGACTCGAAGTGACTAGGTGCGATGGTTAAATCGAGTCAGCGATTCGGAGTCTATGACAGTTGGACCCGACGTCTTTAGCGAAAAGAAGCGAGCATCTACGGGCACAGCCTGGTTAACATACTGTCATTTGCCGCTTGAAACCGACCGTGGCGAAGTGGAACTTAAGACATTAACCTACTATCAACCAGCAGCAGCGTAGACATCCACAATTGCGGCTTCATAGGGCTGTAAGAAGCAGCCAAGAAGATATAACAGTCTGAGTTTAAGCGCGCCCGGCCGCCAAAGACGACGTATAGCTGCTATGTCCTTGGTTTTCACGTAACAGTTGGCGCGATTGCGTGCGCCAAGTGGTGGTGATGTTGAGTAAACTCTCTGTGTGGTTCCGAGCCCGTGAACGAGAGGGGCCGCAGGATGATCCTAGTTATAATAACATAACACAATAGTCGCATTTAGGGGGAAGAAAGACCGGCGCCTGACAAGAGCGAGGTCGAATAGTATTACGGTCAGCTATCCGATAGTAGGTTTCTACTAATAGAAGCTAAGGGATAACGCTTAATAATAGGATAGTCTTATTAGTCTATATTACTAGGGTAGACCTAAGGTTAAGGGCTATAGTAATTAGTTATAGTCCTTATAAGGGAATATATAATATAAGATAAGATAAGAGTATCCTAGGGATAATTATAAAGTTAATTACTAAAAATCTATAGAAGTCTATCTCTAAGGTAAGCTTAAGTCTATCCTATATATCACTCCTAAATATCCTTCTTTCCTTATCTTAAGTAAGTACCTCTTTATAATAGTAATTATAATTAGTTAGTAATACTAACTAATTACTTACTAATTATTCCTTTTTATATTTTATTAATTACTAATCGTTCCTTCTTATATTTTACGAATTACTTCTTATCTTATTATTTTATAACTTATATTATAGTTCTTCTATACTAAGTAAGGCTCGTTATTCCTATATTATCCTATATATAAAGGTCTCCTAGTCGCTAGTGTATCCTTAAGCTAGGCGTAAGTCCATACTATAAATAAGTCTTAAATAGCTCTTCCTTCCTTATCCTAAGTAATTACTTACTTAGAGTAGTAATTGCTTAATAAGTATTAATAAGTACTAAGTAGTTCCTACTATGCGCTTAGTACTCCTTCTTGCTTACTTAGTCTTATCTTATTATTATATAACTTATACTATAGTTCTTCCGTACCGAGTTAGGCTTATTATTTCTATATTATCCTATATATAAAGGTCCTTTAGGCGCTAGTAGTACCTACGGGGCTACCCTAGTCTATATACTTCTAATAGGTCGTAGTAACTAGGTGAATCTATTATAGTCTTTTTATAAGAGGGCTGTAGTATAACTATAAAGTTAATATATACCGCCTTATACTTAACCTATACTTTAAATAAAATAATAGAAAACCATAAATAAATATTCAATATTTATTTTAATTACAAACTATTGAAATTAACAAAGTATACAAATATTATATTGTTTCTATTTATGTACATATTATATATGTAATAAATATAATTCTTAATATAAATCCTATTGTATATTAATAAATTTAAAATATTTCACTTCCTTTAGATAAATTAATATATTTAATAATATTTCAAAACCTTTTTATTAATATCAAAGATTTATATTTAGGTATTCTTAATAACTTTAAGCTTGTTTACAATTTTTAAAACTTTGGAAAGTTTGAAATTCTATACCATTTCTTAAGATTTCTTGAAACTTTTTAAAATCCCTTAAGATTCCTTAAGATTCCTTAAGTCTTTTCATAATTTCTTAATGCTATTAGTATTTTTTTGAATACCTTGAAACTCTATGTCTTCTTAAATATATAGCTTTGCTTTAAATATATTAAAAAGCTTATCGTATACTTAACTTCTTAAAATTAATTAATAAATATAGTTTTCAAAACTTAATTATCTTTATATTTTCTTCTTATGAGAAATAGGATTGAATATAGCCTCTTAGATGAAGACTATATTTAAAACTTATATAATGTACGTAATTAATAGGGATACATAAAGTTTTGACTTGAGTATATAACTCTCTCGGGCGTATAAGATCTCTATTTTCCTATTAGCTTATAAAAGAGCCTCTCTATTAGTACTTGTTAATAAAAGTTGTTAATAGACCTACCTTAGTATCCCTTAATTTATTATAAGCCTATAGCTATTCTTTCTATCTTCTCTTCTATTTAAGATTTATTAATCTATTAGAGTATGTTATAAATCTTAATTAGAACTTTGCTAATCTATTATTTTAAACTTTAAATTAACTTTGTATTTATTATATAAATCTTGAATACCTTAGACCCCTCTAGTTTAGTAGCTATTACTTAACAATTCCTAGTAGCTGCTCCTATAGTAGATATTTACCTATAAATAGCTCTTATTACTCTACTCTCCTATTACCCTATTTATATGCAGAATATCTAACAAACTCTTTATTTCTTATTAAGAAGAAGTGGAGGGCTAGTACTATCATATCTCCTCCATAATCTAAGTAATAACTATTTTATTTTCATTATTAAGAGGATATCTATATTTTCTTATTCATAGAAGCTAATCCTTCTCTCAGTTGAGTATAGCTTTAGATACTACTAGCTAAAAAGGAATAAGCTAAGTATTATTCTTTAGCTAGCTATAGAGAGCTATAACTATATTAAGGTTAAGAATATAATGATATAAGATTTAAGAAGTAGACTTGTAAAGCTATTAGTATACGCATACTTCCTATTTGATATATACCTTCCACTTAATAAGCTTACTATAGATCTTATAGTAATATAGAGTATCATATTATATTAAAGTTCATTAATTATAAGTATAGTTATTGAGAGGTATTAGCTATAAGGTTTTCCTAGTAGGTAGAGAAATTTTTGTAACCTAATACTTCCTTATTATCGAATTAAGGGCTTTTAATAAAAATATAATATAGAGCTTACTTAAGTATTCTAACTTAAGCCTAAAGTACTTATAACATATAATGACTTTATTCTATATCTAAGTATTATGGAAGCTTAACTCCTAATTCCTAGTTATATCTTATATAATATTAATTAGTTAGTAGAGGTATTTTAAGCTATTAAGTAAGTACTCTTATAGAAGCTAAGGGATAACGCTTAGTAATGGTGGGTCTTTATTCGTCTATATTATTGTATAGCTCTTAGGGTTTAAGCGCTATAGTAATTAGTAATAATCCTTACTAGGGGATATATAGAGTAAGATAAGCTAAGAGTATCCTAGGGATAATCATAAAGTTAATTACTAAAGATCTATATAAGTCTATCCTTAAGCTAGGCTTAAGTCTATACTATATATAAGCCCTAAGTAGTGAGGCCTATTAATTCTATATTAATTTATATATAAATATCTCTTAGACGCTAGTAGTGCCTGCGGGGCTACCCTAGTCTTTATGCTTCTAATAGGTCGTAATACTTAAATCTTATTACTAAGTTAAGCCCCTATTTATAGAGCTCGTTTTTCCCCTTAGATATACTACTATTAATAATATAGAAATACTTCTCCTACTATTTTTACTTAGTTTGAAGTAAGATATTTAAATTAATATAGTAGGCATTAAGCCACTACTATACGTTTAGAAATATATTACTAAAAGTATCTTTTATTTATCTATTAAAATCTAGAATAATAATATTTAGCTAGTAAATATTATTTTATGAAATAAGCTA
This sequence comes from Colletotrichum sansevieriae, assembly GCA_026260285.1. Classification (NCBI taxonomy): domain Eukaryota; kingdom Fungi; phylum Ascomycota; class Sordariomycetes; order Glomerellales; family Glomerellaceae; genus Colletotrichum; species Colletotrichum sansevieriae. The sequence continues at coordinate 40,587 of JAOQIF010000163.1, read as the reverse complement.
TTAAATACTATATAAAAGGAATTATAGCTTATTAAGCTTATTATTATTGATAAGACTAAATAAAATATTAAAATCTAACTTAAGATAAGTTTATTTTATAGGTTAGAATAAGAGAAGCCTAAAATAGGTAATATTATAGGTATTATAAAAGAGTAAAGCCTCTAGAAACTACTTCTATATCTTGAGGTAATAAGGGAGAGTCTATATAAAGCATACAAGCTACTTAGGCTTATTATTATCCTATTAACAAATAAAGTATCTCTCGCTTATTAGAAAGCTTAATGAGTATTATAATAAATAAATAGCTCTCAAGCTTCTTATAGGTAATCTATACTCTAGCCTTATGAATATCTCTTTAAGTAAAGTTAGACATAAGGAACTACTATTCAATAATAATATATATACTATAAGCTTAGATACCTACTTAGTAGCTGGTAGTTTTTTCATAGCCTTGATTGGCTGTTAAAGATACTTATATAAAGAGTATATAGAAGGTTAAAAACTAATAGGGTAATTATATTAGCTATATTTATGCTTTAGGTGCTCGTATAGAAACTATCTTCCTTCTTTATACGTCTTAAGAATAAGCTACTATTTATAACTATACTTCTAAGACTATATGATTTCATTCTAGCGCTATAAGTAGGCTTTAGCTTACTAAATCAATTATACCAGAATACATATTATATTACTTAAATTTTATATTTATATTTGAAGTATTTAGCAATATTCAAAGTAGCTATTTTAGTAAGTATATTAACTTAATTGAAAAGCAATTTAGTTGTTAGCTTAGGCCTCTTAAGTATAAGTAAGTTTAGGATATTTATAAGTAGGAATAAGGAGGATTTAATATTTAGTAGAAATTATAAAACTATAGTTTAATATAAAGATACATAGCTTCCTAGAGAGCTTTATTAACAAGCAGGTAAGTATATTAGACAAGAGTTAATATTAGATATATAGGGCGACAATCTTTATCGCTCTAGCTATTAATAGATATATTTATATAAGTATAATATGTTAATATTAAGCCTTTACTCTATATTAATTATATAGCATATAAAGCTAAGTGCGGTTGAGAATTAGGCTATGTTAAACCCTATACGCTATTGGTTAGGCTCCTCCTTAGGCTAAAGAAGTAAGTTAGCTTAATATAAGAGTAATGTACTATACCTAGGGCTAAGTATAGGTATGATAATATATCAGAGTTAGGTATGAAGTTAATAAGTATATAAGGTAATTAGTAACAAAGATATTATAGTTATTATAAATCTTCTAGGATATTTTATATATATTAAGTAAGCTAATTAGCTCTAGCTACGTCCTAGTTTACTTAAGGTATATACTAAAATTAAAGATATTCTAGAGGGCCCTATTATCTCCATATTTATAACACTAACTTATATTAATCCTACTATTCGAACACCAAGTAGAAGTAATCCAAGCTAATACTTAGTAGCGCTAGGATTTAGGAGTAAGTTTATAGTTAGTAGTGTTATTATTCTAAGCCCTATGATTTAGCTTATAATATACTAGGAGCAATGAGCTAGATACAGAGATTAGTAATAATATTATTAATAATATTATAATAGACTATATATTTAGGGCTGATTTTAAAGAAACGTATTAACAAGAAAAAGCATTACGTATTTCAATATTAACTAGTAGTTTCAGTATACTAATATTTTAAATTTAAGCTACTAGGAAAATAGAGATCTTATACGCCTAAATTAAAACTTTATACGTCCCTATTAATTGCTATAATGTAAGGAATGGGTTTATATAAAAAGGAAGTATATATATTGAACATAATACTTGTACTAAGCCTTTAACCTAAGGTATATTGTATTTTATATTTAACTTTATTTAAATAATCTTTCAGCTTTAAAAAACGAAACCTTCCTCAATATAGCTAGTTTTTATTTATTTAAAACATATAGTTTAATAGTTTTATATTATAAACATAGCTAACTATTATAAGCTAAGCTATACTTAGCTAAGCTAGTAAAGATATATTATCCTATGACTATATAGCTAGCTAAGTAAAAATAGCTATATAAAACCCATAGAAAGTATATACTATATTATATTCTTTGAACTCCCCTTCTTCAGATATAATTTGTAATGATAGTTTCTCTATATAACATAGATATAAGCTGTACTCTTTAGATTATTATGTCTACTTAACTTATATATTAATTATAATATATTATATAAAGTAAATAAATATTATAATAGCTTAGACTTTATTATATAAGTGTTACGGGCTACGCCACTACTAGCGTCTGGGCGGTGCTGCAGACCCTAAGGATTCTGCCTTTAACGACCGCTCTCGCTTAATATTCGCCCTATATCCGCTTTTCTATTATATAGGGAACTTCCTAGAAAACTTCCCTTCCTTAGCTTAGATTACTATAATTAAGGCACCCCTAAGTTAAATAAACCCGGGCTAGCCCCTTATATATCTAAGCTCTCTCTCTATGCCTGCCTCGCTAGTTATATAGCATAATAGATAGCAGGTAGGAAATAGAACTAGCTATGCCCGTAGCAGCTAGTCTAGAAGTACTACTAATAGGCAAGGAAGCGTTCGAAGCAATTTATATAGCGATTAATAAGCTTAGTAACTAGCTTAATAGCCTAATAACTATATAGCAGCCTAATAACAAACTAACCGCGGAGCTCTAGCGAGATGCAGCAGGTAGCTACGCCCTAGCTCTACTAATACTATCCCTATAGCTAGAAACTACCTAGGAAGCAGGGGGCGCTTAGTAATTAAAACCCCTTCCTAACCCCCCTAAGTTCGGAGGAAACTATAATAAGTACGCTATATAGGTGCAATAGATATATAATAAAGTTAGGATAGACCGGGACTTCTACCTAAGCAATCAGGAGGCCTAGTACCTTATTAACTCCTACTTAGAACCTAAAGTATAGCTAGTAGTTATAGCCTTCTATAGCTCAGGGGGTAGTAATAGCTTATTCGAGCTAGACGCCTTCTTAGTATACCTAGACTATACCTATAGTAACCCTAATATTATAAGCAAGGCTCTTAGAAGACTCTCGGAGCTTTAAACCAAGTATAACAAAGCCTTCGCTTCGTTCCTACCCCGCTTCGAATATACTATTGCAGAAGCAGGTAGCATAGTATAGCTAGATAGCGTCTAGATCGACTACCTATATAAGGTATTATCTTATAAGCTCCTCGACTATCTAGTTAACTACCTAACCCCCTATAAGTATACTAAATACATTAGCCTTATATAAGATATCGCATAGAAGCTAGAGGGATTATATCGCATTCCTAATGCTTTATATTAGCTTATAATATTTAGATCGAGAGCATTACCTACTAAAGTAGATATAGATAGGGATACTAGGATAATAGGTTTAATATACGCCTCGCGCGAGGGTATAAGTGAAGGTCCTAATAAGGAAACGCGCTACTATTTCAAGTATAACTAGATCGGTTACTCATAAAGGGACTACTAGAAGGCTAAGAAGTCGAAGGATAGTCCTAGAGTAGCAAAAGCTATTGAGAAAATAATATATTTAGACTTAGGAGAGGTTAAAGGTAAAGAAGACTCCTCTAACTTAGGAAATAAATAACCCTAGTATGAAATCGGGTATTAGGGATAATAGAGGAAGAGCGGGCTAGTTAGGAATAGTTCTAGTTAGAACGTAGTATAAGCAGGCCTTCTATAATATTAGCAGTTAGAGTTAATAAAGATACTCCTACTAACGCTTTAATAAACTGCAGATATAATATCTATGCGATAGTAGACTACTAGTATACCCGCTGCTTCTATTTACTATATATTAACCGCTAAGCGTAGCAATTGCAAGGCTTTACTAATAACTTAGCTCAAGCTATAGCAAAAGGCATAGCTTTATTATACCTCGAGATTAGAGGCTATATATAGCAACTCTTCGCCTATATAGTAAAAGGACTAGATGCTAACCTCTTCTTAGGGAAGCTATAGATAGAATAAAACTATATTATTTATAATATAATAGAGAAGTAGGTATACTATAGGAAGGTAGGGGTTATTATTACCCTTTAAGGATAGAAAGAACCCCAGAGAGTAAGGGAGATCTAGGAAGCCTGCTAACTTAATACTACCTTATTTATAGCAATCTACTAGAGGGTTAGCAAGAGCTAGCTATCTAGGCTAGAAGTAGGAATATAAGTAGTAAGCTTAAGGGATATTGAGAAAGCGATCGAGGTAAAGAAACTAGAAGACTATTTAGAGAAACTACTATAATATATTTATAACGAATTTGCAGAGCTTTTTAAGCTAGCTAAGTTATACCCCCTACCCCTAAGTTATCCTAGTATAGATTATAAAATCTACCTCGAGTGCGATACCTCTAGCTAAGAGGCGCCCTTACCCTAGGGACCCCTCTATAGCATATCTAGGGAGGAGTTATTAGTATTAAAAAAGACGCTTATAGACCTGCTCGATAAGGGCTTTATTTAGGTAAGCAAGTCTCCTGCTAGAGCGCCCGTACTTTTTATTAGGAAGCCCGGCGGAGGATTGCAGTTCTATTATAACTACTAAGTATTAAATATAATTACTAAGCGAGACCGCTACCCCTTACTCTTAATCTAAGAGATCCTCTAGAGGGTTAGTTTAGCGAAGTAGTATATTAAACCAGATATAATAGCTGCCTTCTATAAGATTTATATAGCAGAAGGGCACTAGGAAAAGACCGCTTTTTACATATAATATAAACTCTTTGAGTAGCTAGTCTATCTATTTAGGTTGAGCGGAGCCCCTATAACGTTCTAATAATATATTAATAGCACGCTCTAGGAGTTCCTTAATAACTTCGTAATAATATATATTAATAATATATTAGTCTATAGCAGCAGCTCCTAAGCGGACTACGAGCAGAAGGTATATAAGGTTCTCCAGGCCCTCTAAGAGGCTAGTCTTAACCTCGACCTAGCGAAGTATAAGTTCTCTATAAAAATAGTAAAGTATATAGGATTTATCCTAAAAGCAAGCGAGAGTATTGCTTATAATATAGAGAAAGTATAGGTAATTATTAAATAGGAAGCGCTTACTTTAGTAAAAGGATTGCAAAGTTTCCTAGGGTTTGCTAATTATTACTAAGTATTTATATTAGAGTACTCGGGGGTTATAGAGCCCCTTACCCTCTTAATAAAGAAGGGAGCGCTATTTATCTAGGGTAAGGAATAAGAAGACGCGTTCTAGGCGCTCAAATGCTGCTTCTAAACTGCACTAGTACTACGTTGCTTTAACCCGCAAGCCCTAACTATAGTTAAGATAGACTACTTAGGGTTCGCTTTAGGGGGGGTGCTAACTTAAGAAGATGCACAAGGATAGCGCTATCCCGTTGCTTTCTACTCATAGAGGATAACCCCTGCTTAATATAACAACCTAATCTATAATAAAGAGCTATTAGTAGTAATCGCTTATTTAAATACGTAGGATGCTAAGCTAAGAAGCTACCCTAGGTTCAAGGTCCTCACTAACTATAAGGGCCTCGAATACTTTATGCAAAAGTAATATTCAGTAGAATGCTAAAGTTGCTAAGTAGAGTAGTTATTAAGGTATGATTTCTACTTAGAATATTAACCTAGTTGCCTAGCTACTATACTTAATATGCTCTCGCGCTATAAATAGGATGCCCTAAAGGGATAGGAGGATAAATAAGAGAAAGGGAGGGTAATATAGATAATCCCTAACTCCGCCCTAGGTAAGATAAAGAGGTTAGTAATAGTTAAAGCCCCTGCTATAATAGTATTCCAGGATCTAGTCCTTTAACGCGCTTAGAACGAAGCATAAGCAGAAGATAACTAGTACTAAGGGGCTTACTTCGTAGTAAAGAGGGGTAACTAAAGCTTCCCTCCCTAGCTAGGCCTGAAACTGCAGATTGCTAAGTATAGTATTAACGCCCTTAGCTAATTAATATTCAGGGACCGGATCTAGGTGCTAGGATTAACGGATAAAAACCACCCCTGGAACGTGCTTTAAACGCAGTTAATTCAGAAGTGCTATAACTTAATAATAACAAGCTACCCTAGCTAGAATAATACCCTAGCTATCCTAGCCTAGTAATACTTCTAGCTAGGATAGTCCTCTATAGTTCGCTAGTTTACGAGAAACTGCAATAGCTATAGGTATAGAACGATTTAGCAATAGGTAAAACGCAGGCTTCTCTAACCCTTACTAGTAATAGAACGGCTATATTACGATCTCGTAATAGATTTTATTATAGACCTCCTATGCCTAGTAAAAACAGGGTTGAGATACCTCTAGGTAATAATTAATAGGCTCTCTAAGATAATAACCCTAGAAGGGATGCCTTCTATAGATATAGAAGCGTGCATAGAACGCTTTATAAACTACTACTACTAATTCTATAGTATACTAAAGTCGATTGTTAGTAATAGGGGTAGTAACTAGATAAGTTAGTTCTAGCGATAGTTCTACGCGCTTATAAAGATCGAATAACGCTTAAGCACTGCCTTCTACCTGCAGATAGATAGAGTAATAGAATGCTTTAATTAAGAGATCTAGGTAGTCCTGCGGATAATAGTTAACTTCGCCTAGGATGACTAGGAGGTTTACTTACCCTCCGTTTAACTAGCGATTAATAGCTATAATATAGCTATAATAGGAGTAAGCTTATTCTTCTTTACCTATAGATACTACGTTAACCTAGTACTAGTAGTATAGCCCGCGCTAGAGCTATCGACCTTATGCGAGTTAGCTGCTAATAAGTTCGTTAGTAAACTGAAGTCGACTATAGAGTTAGACTAAGTAGCTATTACTATAGCCTAATAGATTATAGAATAATTAGCAAATAGTAAAAGGATACTAGCAGAACGCTACGAAGTAGGTAATAAGGTCTAGCTATTATTAGCTAACTTCTATATAGAAAGACCCTATAGGAAGTTAGACTAGCTATACCTAAAGTATGAAGTAACTAGGGTAATCTTACTAACTATAGTCGAGTTAAACGTTCTAGGCAAGGTTTATAACTAATTTCATATTAGCCTGTTATGCTATGCTATGAATAACCCCCTCCTAGGCTAAGAAGTTAATAATCCCTAACCGCTCCCGATTTTTAAAGATAGAGAGGATAAATAGGAAGTCGAGTCTATTCTAGCTGCACGCTAGAAGCATATAGGTAGGGGTAGGCGTTGCGAGTTATTAGTTAAATAGATAGGGTATAGTTAGCCTACCTAGGAGCCCTTATAATCGCTCTAAGATAACTAGGTAGTAGATAAGTATGAAGAAAAGTATAGCTTAATAGATAAGAATAATAGCAACCCCTAGTATGCTATACTATAAGCTAAGTAGCAGTCGATAAGTAGGGGTAGGATAGAGGGATAGCAGCTAGGTAATTTATAATTAGAGGAGTAGGTAGAAATAAGAAGCTCTATTATAGCTTAAGGCTATAGGGAGGTAGAATAGGACCTAAGCAGGCTCTAGGCAAGCAGAAGATAGGTAGATAATAAGCAAGTAGAAACTATAGACCTAGGAAGATAACCCCTTACTCCTCCTACTCTTTATAAGTAATAATAGTAATATTAGTAAGCTAAGAAAAGGGGTTAGATTATTAGGAATAGAAGAAAGGCGGGAATAGGATAAACCTTATAAAAGACCTCAGCTATATTTAGGTAAGCCTAGGTAAAGTAGTATAGCTATACCTCATTAGGTCTAACTAGGAGGGAAAGTAAGGTAGTAATAATAGTAGAGGTACTAAGGATAGGAATAGCTAGAGAACTAGCAGAAGGCATAGAGGAGGCGTCCGACTTAATAGCAGCCTTAGTAGCGCGCTTTATAATAGCATAGGGGTAGACCTCGTAGTTCTAAATAGAAGTAGCGCAAAGGAGTTCTGCATAAGCCTCAATCTATATAAGGAGCTATAACTATTAGTAATAACCCTAAAATATAGGAATAATAAAGTCTTATTAAGGTCTTCTTATCAAAGCTATAGCAAGTAAGGCAGTCTTAGCTAAGAGAAGCAAACTCCTCCTAGCAGCAAACTACGCTAGAGTTGCTCTAGTAGAATATTAGCTCTATAAAGAAGGAATAGCGGGGAAGTAATACTTATATTAATATAAGCAGACTTAATAACCTCGTTAGAATAGTAGATATAATAAATAATATTACCTATAATATAATTAGGCTTATAATAGTTAAAAGGCGATAGGATAGCATACCTCGTTTAATAATATTATAATAAGCTATAATATTATTAGGCTTCTTAGCCTTAGCTATAGCAGATATATACTTTAGGTAAGGAACCTCGCGAAGAAGCCCCTAGGTCTTATCCTAGGGGATGCTACTAAAGATAAGCTAGTGCGGGTAGGGACCCTAGTAGAATATTAGAAAAACGCTAAATAAGTAGAAGAAAACGTATTATAAAGGGCTCCTAGGCGATAGGATGCATAGGAAGGAGGTAGTTAAGATATTCGCATAGCTCCTAGCTAGCTAGGGTGCAGAGGGGATTATCCACGAGATCGAAGTTATTAGGAGCAGCCTCCTTATAGTTAGAGAGGCTAGTAGAGGTAGAGCAGTTAGAGGGCGGGCCCTTAATAGGAGGAGGAGACTCTATCTCCTTATTAGAGTTAGAGAGGGGCTATATAGGGTTAATTATAGTAAAACTACGGGGAAAGAGCGGCTAGTAACTTATAGGGGGTGCTATTATAGAGTTAAGGGAAATTAGATTAATTAGATCTATACGAGTTAGCAATTAATAGGGGTTCGGATATAACGAACTTATACTAATATAGACTAAGAGCGCGCTAAAATGCTACTAAAACGACGAGTTATTAGCTAAAATAACGTTATAATTAATTAGTTAACTTACTTTAGTATAGGTTAATAGGAAGAGGAAAAAGAGGAAGCAAACTTAGAGCGTGAAAAATCATATTATTATAATTATTACTTATAGGGCGCGGAGCAGCTAGTAGCCCGGATTAATATCGCTCTAGACTAGCCCTTAGCCCGTGCTCAAACCTGCAACTTATATAAGGGCTAGGGGGAGGGGGGGGGAGGGGCACGTATTATAAGCTATACTACTACTAGCATCTAGGCGGTGCTATAGACCCTAAGGATTCTGCCCTTAATAACCGCTCTTGCTTAATATTCGCCCTATATCCGCTTTTCTATCGTATTGTCACGAGCCTGGATAAGATCGTAGGGGAAAGGACTTACCGGACTTACCGGACTACCCTATAGGGGTCCGTAGAAGGAGGATACCGGGTAGCGTCTCGGATAACGGGCTACGCTAGGAGTCTATAGAAGGGGAATACTAATAGCGCCCCGGGTAACGGGCTATCCTAGGGAAGTCTATAGGTAGGGGGCACTAGGTAGCTCCCTATATAAGTCCTCTAATCCTCACGCACCCTCATATAGTAAACTAGAGGGTTAGAGAAGAATAAACGTTACGACTTCGCACCTATCTATACTAACTCTTTTACTCTGCACCGTACTACCTTTATGATACGTTCTTCTCTCTAACCTATGCTAATAGGGGTGCAGACCGTTAGAGTAGTGCTATATATAATAACGATACCTACCCGTAGGTCTATTAGGGAGGTAAGATCCCCCGCTAGATGGGAGCTACCGAATAGCTAAACTCAGGATGAGACACCTATCGATCGGGATAACGAAGAGAGCACTAGTGAGGAACTAGTTGATCAATTAACGGAGGCTGAATTGGATCGTCTTATCGAGGAGGAAGAAAAGAAAAGTGATCAGAAGCGCTCAGAGGAGTAGTTAGCTAGTAGTAGGGCATCTATCCTCTACCCTAGCCACTCTCATAGCTCTCTATCTAAAAGGTCTAGGGCTACCTAGTAGTTATCCGAGTTAGCTAGTAGTAAGGCACCTATCCCCTACCCTAGCTATTCTTATATCTTTCTATATAAAAAGAAAAGTAATTAGAAGCGCTCAGAGGAGTAGTTAGCTAGTAGTAGGGTATCTATCCTCTACCCTAGCTACTCTTATAGCTCTCTATTTAAAAGGTCTAGGGCTACCTAGTAGTTATCTAGATACTTATAGCTAAACTCCCTCGCGAGGGTTATTCCTTCCTTCGCTAGATTATATTAAAACGTATTATTATTCGGGGTTGTTTTTATTGCTTTAAATTCGCCCTTTGAATTATTATATTTTCTACTTATTATTATATTTTTAGTAGCTTTATAGGGGTAATAAAGATATTCTCCCTTTAGGGGTAAAAGCGTTCGTTATTATTATATAGGGGTTTGCTAGTTATTACCTAGTAGTTATCTAGTACCTCCCTATGCGTAATAGGGTTAAATAAAGGCGAATAATATAATAATCTAGGGATTATCTTCGTTTTAGCTATATAAAAAGCCGACTTTAGCATCGAGTTGAAAAGTATAAATATTATTCGAAATTTCGCCCTACTAAAATCCTTCCTCCTACTTCTTCAGATCATAATACTAACGCCGCTACTAGCAACTTATCGTTAGCCTCCTGCTTCCTCACTATTAACTCTATCTTAATTATTATATAACGAATCTATTATTATATCTTCTGCTGCTACTAATGCCGCTCCTTTCCCCGCTAGTACACCGGGCGCCTCCTATATCCCTATAGCAGGTGAGCTCCAGGGGTGCTCCTGCTATCTCTATCTCCTAGCGCAGGTGAAGTAGGAGCCCCCTAAGGAGGATATTCCCGAGATCAAACTCCTTGCAAGTTTAATAATCTATTTCGAGAGCGATAGTAAGCACCTAGTCCTTAGCTAGTACTTATCCGGTGCTTCGCTAGTTTTACTTTAGAACTTATTACTTATTTATATAATTTTAGATATTTTAACTAAAATATAAGTATTATATTAAAATAGGTAATAGAAAAGCTTATATTAATATAAGTTTTATATATTGTTTTCTAGTACTTAGCTGCTAATACTCCATAGCCTACCCGTTATATAATAGGCGCTACTAATAAGCTTAAGCGCCTTATAGATAAGGGTAGATCTAAGCCCGATATTCAGGCGTGGTATACTAAGAATAAGGTAGGTTATCTAGTACCTCCCTAGTACCTCTCTAGTATCTAATTATACTTAGGAGGAGATCCTCGCTGCCTAGCTTATAGTAAAGAAGGCCCTTTAGGCTAAAAAGAACGATACTAATATCACGCTTAAAAAGCATAAGGCTAAGGAGGCTAAAATCTCTATAGAGATAGAGGACTGCTAGGTAGCTGCCTTAGAAGAGGCTACTACTTACTAGTAGCACCTCTCTAAGGAGGCGGAGAGATAGACTAAACTACTATATAAGTAGCACGAGGAGCTCCGCTACTACTATTCAGAGATAGAGCGGTATGCTAAGTATTAAGCAGAGGCATAGGAGTCCTAAGCTACGCGCGCCCAGGAGTCGATTAACTTATATAATAAAGTTATAAGTCCCTATAAGCCCTGCTAGTACCTCACTAGTACTTATCCGGTCGATATTTCTAATATTTTCTAGAACTACGAGGTTATTACTACTGATTCTAGTAGCGAGGATAATAGCTCTAATAAGATAGGCGCTAGCACCTAGGGGATTTAAACATTTTCAGGAGCGCCCCTAGTAGGCTACTGATAATCTCTAGGTAGTGTTATCGCCTTCGGGCATTTTCTCTTTCTCGTTTTCTCGCCTCGTTAGGGGGCCTTCAGGCTAGTGAATTCGAATACCTAGCCGGCGTGCCTAGTTTCTAACCACCTACTAGTTACTTATTAAATCGTATAGGGATCGTGATATTTCTACCTGTAATTTAGCTTCGTAGTCGTTTTATAAATCAATAGATACGTTACGTTGCGGTTCCTATGAATTATCTAGATTACTATAGCCCTTCTATTTGATAAGGTACTAACGGTTCTATCTAGGGCCCCTATAGGTAACGATATAGTCTACTATATAGATGTTATTATCGTCGTTATTAATTAGGATTTCTCGTGGTAGGATAGCTAAGCTAAAAAAAGGTTCTAGTTACATAGGCGCGAAAATATTATAAATTCGGTAGTTTTTATCTATTTATAGCTTATACGCTTATCCCCTGTTAATTACCCGTTAGATCCTAAATAGGCCTAGGTATTTATTGGAAAGTTTTCGAGAAGGCCGCCTTTGCTTAATATTTTTAGTCGAAAGTAATATAAGGTCTCCTATAGTGAAAATAATAGGGGTCCTCCTCCGATTATAGAACTTGCTATATTTTTTATTATATTTATAAAGCAGGTCGGTAATAGCTAACCTCTGGGCGAGTAGACCTAGAACCCTGTCGTTTGCTGCTAGGACTATTGACATTTTTTATTAGGGTTCGACGTCGTTAGGTCCGCGCGGAGAATATCCTATTAGTAGTTCAGCGGGTGGTGTCTTGGTAGCCTTATGGTACGAGTTATTATAAACAAATTGAGCTAGGTCGAGCTATGTTGCCCAATCATCCTGGTTGATATTGCAGAAAGCTCGCAAAAACGCAGCCAAAACGAAGATAATCCCTAGATTATCGTGTTATTCGCCTTTATTCAACCCTACTACGCACGGGGAGGCACTAGATAACTACTAGGTGATAACTAGCAAACCCCTATATAATAATAACGAATGCTTTTACCCCTAAAAGGAGAATATCTTTATTACCCCTATAAAGCTACTAAAAATATAATAATAAGCGGAAAATATAATAATTTAGAAAGCGAATTTAAAGCGATAAAAACGACCCCGAATAATAATACGTTTTAGCGCAATCTAGCAAAAAAAGGAATAACCCTCGCGAGGGAGTTTAGCTATAGGCATCTAGATAACTACTAGGTAGCCCTAGACCTTTTAGATAGAGAGCTATAAGAGTAGCTAGGGTAGAGGATAGATACCCTACTACTAGCTAACTACTCTTCTAAGCGCTTCTAATTACTTTTCTTTTTATATAGAAAGATATAAGAGTAGCTAGGGTAGGGGATAGGTACCTCACTACTAGCTAACTGCTCCTCTGAGCTTCCATACCTATAAAGTCCCTTAATACCTGGGTATAGAGCTATAAGAGTAGCTAGGGTAGAGGATAATATACCCTACTATTAGCTAACTACTCCTCTAAGCTACCTAGCTATTTAAGGAAGAGTTATATAGCTAGACCTAGGGATACCGAATTCTAGACCTATAGGAATTATAAACTAGAAGGCTTATAGGAAGCAACTAAGTAGGCACTAGGTATCCTCTAGATAACTATAGAGTAGCCTGGTCTGAGGATAGACTAGTTTAGAGAGGGGGGATCGTATTATAAGCCTGGATAAGATCGTAAGGGAAAGGACTTACCGGACTTACCGGACTACCCTATAGGGGTCTATAGAAGGAGGATACCGGGTAGTATCTCGGATAATAGGCTACGCTAGGAGTCTGTAGAAGGGGAATACTAGTAGCGCCCCGGGTAATAGGCTATCCTAGGGAAGTCTATAGGTAGGGGGTACCGGGTAGCTCCCTATATAAGTCCTCTAATCCTTATACACCTTTATATAGTAGACTAGAGGGTTAGAGAAGAATAAATATTACGACTTCGCACCTATCTATACTAACTCTTTCACTCTGCACCGTACCACCTTTGTGACACGTATGGGGAACTTCCTAGAAAACTTCCCTTCCTTAGCTTAGATTACTATAATTAAGGCACCCCTAAGTTAAACAAACCCGGGCTAGCCCCTCATAATAAGCTTATATAGCGCAGATATATAATAAATCAGTTAGCTAAAAAGTTAAGTCAAGGTTTATACCTAAAAGGGATATAATATTAATTTATCTACTTATTTTTATATATATACTTAAGTGGTTATATAAAGCTCAAAATAGATATAAAGGGCGGAGCTTATACTTATTTAAGTTAGGGGTACTATTACTATGAAAATTTATATAAAAGAGGGAAGGTTTAAGTATATAGTATAGTACGAACCTTTTATATATTTTATATGGCTATTTTTATTTAACTAGCTAAAAGCGGACTTACTATAGTATAGCCCTAGGGGCTTAGCTTATGATAATACTCCTCTCTAATAGCTATATATATAAAAATAGTTATATAATTATCGGAAGTAAGTGGTATAGGCCTATATACTATATTACAAATATAAGGTACTACTCTATATACCTACTTTAATTCTATTATTCCAAGTCTATGGATATATTATATCCCCCCTATAGAAAAACTGTCCTAAATTTACCTAGTTGACATATAACTTCAGAAATACTATATAGATATCTAAAGTAAGAATTTTAATGATACTAGATATTCTCATAGTATATTCTAAAATGGTTACTACTATTAAAATAAAATACTTATGCAAATAAATAATATATACTTAGAGCAAATAAAAAATACGTATACTGTATAAGACTATATTAGTCTTATCTCTGACTTACATAAGCTATATTAAATAATAATACCTCATGATCATTAAAACAATCTAATCTATTAAAAATAGCAAAATTAATAAGGTATCTAGTTTAGTAGCCCCTATAGCTATAGAATTAAAATAAAAAGTTATAATTAATGTTTATAATTCTAAACCTCAATTATATATAGAATAAATTGATCTTTCAAGTTAGAATTATGGTTATTAGAGTTGAAATAAATAGTAAGGTTAGATCTAAAGCTAAAACTATAGATTCTATTAAACCTAGAAATACTAATATTATAGATAGGTAGGACCTATATAGAAAGGTCTTATTTATAACATAAGGTTACTAGAAATTAAATAATAAGGTTATTAGCAATGAGTCTTATAGGCTAGTAGTATTTACTTGAATAAGTAATTATTATAAATAAAAATGTATATATATATAACTAGATTTTCTCTAGCTTAAGTAGTTGTAACTTAAGTAATTTAAAAGTAATTTTACTATAACTACTTATTATTATGTTATCTTTATACCCTGTTATGAGTTATTCAAATTTGTTATAGATAACTACTATTCATATAAGATACTATTATTTAGTTATTATAAATAAAAGGGTTCCCCCTATTTATATCGTCTATACTACCCCTACTATTAATAACATTAATACTTTTTTTTGCTACTTTATAAGATATCTTACTCATACCCTCTATTAATTAAAGACAATAGTATAGAAACCATATATATTCCTATTTATTAATAAACCCATATATATAACTAAATAAAGTGAAATATACTCCTTGATAGAGTAATAGAATGGTAGCTATTTAGGCTATATAGCGCTACGCTATATACAATAAGGCTAATTTATAAGAAACAACAGCGGGTGCAAGATACAAAGCCACGCTATCAGCAAAACATTAGCAAATTAGGGGCGGATAAATACACCTTCAGAGAGAACTCTATAAGGTATAGACTTAGAAGGTTAAGTAATAGTTTAATATAATAATAGATACCTACGTTTTAGTATTTTGGCCTTTCCTAGTTTAAGCCTATAGCTATAGTCATATAACTCTATTATATCTATCCTAATTTAAGAAACTAGCGCTAGTTAGAATATCTAAAGGAAGCTAGTAATAATGTACTAATAATTTAGTAACAGAGTTTAACTATAATAAACTCTAGGCAAGGTATATAGAATATAACTAATAAGGTTTTAGCTAATAAGATATTAGTTACTCGCTAAGCCCTGAGATACAGGGAATATAGCGTAGATATTATACTAGGGGAATAAATAACCCTAGTAATAATATAGTAGGAGAAATAATCTTAAGGGGTTAAGCTAGGTCCTAGGTAGTGCTAGACTAGGCAGACTAATTATTATTTAATAAATAGATAGTAAGTAGTAGCTAATAGGACACCCCGCCTAGGACCCCCTGAGAAGCTAATATCTCTAGTATCCTTACCTAGGCTATAGAGCTACTATAGAGCGAGCAGGAAAGCCTTATAGAGCAGATATATCTATAGTAATAGCAGCATGAGGAATAAACTACTACCCTACTAAAGGAACTTACTAACTACCAAGCAATAAGGTACTTATAGAGAGAATATAAAAACCCTCTATATATAACTATTATACTATAAGCGAGGACTTTATTATAGACTAGGTTAGTAACTAGATCTAAGTAGTTAAAGATAGATACTAACTGCGCGCTAGTAATACGCTAGAGCAGTACATCTAGTAGGTGCTTATGAAGATAATTCCGCCCCTATAGACCTAGTAGTAATACAATAGGGCTAGGCTAGAAGGAGGCCTAATATAAGCTAACTTTGTAGTATTTATTTATTAATAATATATTAACCCTAAGCTTTAATAGCAAAGGTATTATAAGAAGCTAGATATAACAAAGTAGAAGGAGATATAGTTATTAATATAGTTCTTTATTAAATATTTAGTCATATATTAGAACTTAGGTATAGTTAGTATAGAAGATAGCAAGGCTGAGGCCTATATTTTATACTTCTAGTTAGCCCTATTCCTATATATGGAACTTAATCGTTAGAAAGTTAAGATATAGAAGCTAAGAGATATAGCTATAGAAGTAGAATACTTATAGGAGATATATTACTAATAGGGTAGTAAACCTCTATAAAGCAAGAATTAGAAATAGTATATAGGGGAAGAGCATATCCTAAAGGGGCCCCTAGTAGCAAGGGCGGGTTAAAAGGCAGGCTAGCAGGGCTCTAGCTATAAAGCAATATGAGGTTCCTAGAGCCTAATACCTTATTAACTAGTTAGTAGTATAATATAAGGACCTAATTAGAGCTAGCCTATAATCAGCCCTAGTATATAACTTGTAATATCTAACTACTTAGTATGCTTTAGCTATAAGTAAAAGGGGCATAAGAGGGCAGACTACCTAGATAAATAAGCAAGACGAAGTATAAGTAAAATACTAATAAGATACTAAGTACTTGCTAAAAAGGCGAGGGTTAATATAATCTAATCTATAAGAGAAGTTAAGGAACTTAACTTATTAGCAAATAAATAGGCTAGGGGATTATACTAATAACCCCTGCGCTTATGTTAGAACTAGATACTTTCCTAAAGGGAGATATTATAAAAGGATAGGTAATTATTCCCTAGAATATTACTGAATAAGAAATAGTAATAGATGTAGATTTCTATTCCTAGGTTAATATTACTAGTAGTTAGTTAGCTAGGCCCCTATAACTATAACCTATAGTAGCCGATACTCCTATATTAAGAGGGTTTAATTGGTTATCTATAATAAGCTAGAATACATACTAGTTAATATTCTTTCTTATTAAGTTAGGAGGAGGAGTGAGGAAGATATAGCAACTCTTTGCTAAGGCCTCCTAACGTAAAGGAGTAGGAGACCTCCTCCTATTATAATACTCTATAGGAAGAGAGGGCAATATAGTTAATACCTAGATAAATACCTAGGGATATAGATACCTTAGTATTACTAAGATATTAGTATTTATATAGGCGGTTATTAAGAATAGCTCGAGGGCTTATATTATATACATATTAGGGAATATCGCGCCCTATAAGTGCTAATAAGAGCTCTAGAAGATGAAGACGCCCTAGAGGGTAATATAGAGTTATTACTAGAGCTATTTAGTAAGTAAGTAATATTTAACGAATAGTTAGTAAAAAATACCTAGCCCTAGAGGGCGTAGAATATACTATTAACATAATTAAAGAGGAGAAACCTCTATATAAGCCTATCTACCTACTAACTAAGTATTATTTAGAAGAGCTCTATTAATATATTACTAATAACTAAGCAATAGGGCGGATCTAACCCTTAACTAGCGAGGCGGGCGCCCCTATCCTCTTTATGCCTGAGAAGGATAGATCCCTATGACTTTATATAGATTACTAAGACCTTAATAAGGTAATACTAAAGAACTAATATCTACTCCCTCTTATTAGCAAGCTATTAGATAGGCTTTAGGGAGCGAAATAGATCTCAAAGATTAACCTTTAAGATATATACTGCTATATTTATATTAAGCTAGAAAATCGGTAGAAGATAGCTTTCAAAATATATTACAGGCACTTTGAATATATTATTATTATATTTGGACTCTCGAACGTCGTAGCTATATTCTAGGCATATATCTACTAAGTGCTCGTTAAGCTGCTAGATACCTATTATATTTCTTATATAGATAATATTATAGTCTACTCTGAGATAAGGGAGTAATGTATAAAAGACCTTTGCTAAGTAATCTAGAGGCTTCGCTAGCAATCGCTCTATACTTAGCTTAGTAAGTATAAGTTCTACTAATAATAGGTAGAGTTCCTAGGGTATATTACTACGCCGGAAGGCGTATTAATAGACTAAATTTACATTTAAGCTATTGCTAAATAGAAGCTATTAAAGATATACTAAGAAATCTAAGTCTTCCTTAGATTCTAAAACTTCTACTATAAGTTTATTATAGGATATTTAGGTATTATAGCTCTAATAATATCCTTATTAAAGGGTAGCGAGAATAGCAAGAAAGGAAGCAAGTTCTACTAGCTAGAAGAGGCCTAATAGGCTTTTAAATAGCTTTAAGCTACCTTCTACTTAGTAACTATTCTCTAATACTAGGATATAACCTATAAAATAAGGGTTAAGATAGACGCTTTTTAAAGGCTATATCTATCATTTTATTATAGCATATTAATAGCTAGTGGTGACTAGTCGCCTATTATTTATAGAAGCTTAATATTATGAAGTGATATTAGGGAGCAGGCTAATAGGAACTTCTCGCAATAGTTAAAAGCTTAGACTATTAGGCTTATTACCTTTAGGGTATATTAAAGAGGTTCGTAATACTAATAGATTACTAAGCGCTAAAGGGAGTTATTAGCATGCCTATATAGGACCTTTAGAGAAGACTCGCTAGATAGGTAGATAAACTATTAGTATTTAATTTCAACCAAGAGCATACGTTAGGGGTTATAAACCTAGTAAATAGTCTATTCAAGGGGCTAGATTATATAGAGGGGAGGTAAAATATAATAATATACTCCTAACCCTAGCGAGGAGGCTGAGATTTACTAGCAAATTACTAGTAGGTCTTTAGATAAGTATTACTATACTATAAGGTAGTATAGAGACCTTAAAAGTATTTATTAATAATATAAGGGCTAGCATAAGGTGCCCCCTCTAGATAGATAGCTCTAGGGGTAGAGATACCTCAGTTTCTAGTTAGTATCGCGGTCTATAGCGCGCTATAACTATTATAGCTATAATAACCTAATACTAAAGAGCAAGAGATAATATAGAGAAGGCTTAGCAAGAGGTTATTAACTAAGAGGACTTGGTTAGAGCTAGGATTACTATAGTATAATAATATATCTTATACTAGGTTATAAGGGAGCTTATAATAAGTGAAATAGCAGATATTTAGTAACCCTCTGAAGTAATAGAGAACCTTATCTATAGACTACAGGCTAATAACTTATACTACTAGATATAATTAGAGAGGGCGGGTGGACTAGCTGGGAATTATAGGTGCTATATAATTAATAGTTATAGAACCTTATTCTACAAGGAATAGTTAGAGATCCTATAACAGGGGTCTCTAAAGATAGAAATCCTTTGCTAATACTATGATAACTATAGGGCGGGTTATATAGGGGTAAATAAGACTACTAAGTTAATCTTAAGGAACTTCTATTAGCTAAACTTAGCTACAGATATATATAATTATGTTATAGGGTGCTATATATACTAAGGGAACCGCATCCCAAGGCATAAGCCCTATAGAAAGTTATAACTACCACCCTTACCTGCACACCTATTCTAGGAAATTTCTATAGACTTTATTACTAGATTGCTAGCAAGCTCTTAGGATAAAAGCGGGGAATGTAAGGTAGTTCTCGTTATTATATATTAAATAACTAAGTTTGCTGTATTTATCCTGATAATAAAGCAGCTAATAGCTGCTAAGGTGGCACGGATTATTTATGAATAGGTTAAATACCACTTTAGCACCCTAGAGGGTATTATTAGTAACTAATATAAGCTTCTTACTAGCAGATTTTAGGGGGAGTTTATAAGAGAGAGGGCTATTAAGCGCTATCTCTCTGTTATATACTACCCCTAGACTAATAATTAGTTAGAAAGGATGCACTAGATATTAGAGAAGTACCTATAAGCATATACTAGCAACTTGCTATAAGAATAAGCTATCTAGTTGCCTGAGGCGGAGTTTATATATAATAATAATCGCTATAGCACTACTAGCTACTTGCTAATAGAGGCCCTATATAGACACTACCCGCGTTATATAGAATATATAACCCCTGCGAATAGGGTTATAGTATAGGGTGTAAGGGAGCGAATTAAATATATTTCAAGACTCTATAAGAGGGCTTAGGGATAATAGCAGAAGGCTACTAAAGCATAAGTTAAGTATTATAACACAAGGCATAAGGACTAGACCTATTATTAGGGATAGGTTATTAAGCTATTAATAAACAACTTCAGATTTAAGAATAAGAAACTAGCACCTAGGTTTATATGGGTAGCTATTATAGAAATAGTTATCATGCAAGTATATAGGGTCTATCTACTACTCCTATACTAATAGATATATAATATATTCTTAGTTACCTTCCTAGAACTATAGTATCTCAAAGGTTTGCTTACATATCTAGAGCTTAAAGATAAGATAGAGGAATAGGAGGTAGAAGAGATTATTATATAGCAAGGTATTAAAAATAATACGTAGTATTTAGTTAAATAAGTAGAATAGCTTATAGAATATAATATATAAGAGCCTATAGAGAACTTAGCGAACGCGCAAGAGGCTATCTGTAAGTTTAATAGATAATATAGGAGGGCTTATAAAAAGTAGAATAACTAGGTACTAAAGTTCTAGTAATAAGATGCTAATTATAAGTTATAAGACTATAGAATAGAAGCTAAATTGAGAAGTAGAATGTTAATTATATTAAGTAGCGAATTATTACTGATATTATAGCAAAAGCGGGTATTATCTTATAAAGAAAAGGAAGAAAGCTAACGATCTAACTAGTTATTCACTTTCTGCTATAGCTATAGGTATAAGCATTATAACTACTATAACCGCAGGCAGCACTACTATAAGCACTATAGCAACTAGTTGCTAAGCTAGCAATACTAGTATCCCTAGTACTACTACCTATAGCCTAACTTCTAGCTAACTTATTACTAGAGTTACTATCTTACTTACTACCTAACTTATTACTAGAGTTACTACCTAGCTTGCTACCTAACTTATTACTAGAGCTACTATCTAACTTACTACCACACCTATTACTAGAGCCACTATTAGAAATAGTAATAGTAACCTTAGTGTTCTTAGCCTTCTTTACTAACTTATTACTGCCCTCTTAGCGATATTTAGTAGGAGTATGGAGATAGGAGGCATAGGAGACAGGGTAAGTACTAGTAATAGTAATAACGCAAGAGGGAATATTTTTAGTAGTATACTTAAGGAGATTATCTTAAAGCGCCTTAGAGAACTTAGGAAAGGAGGGAATATTATACTTATAAGAGCGCTTAGGGATTAGTATTATTGAAAGGTTATTAACTAGATAATTAATGTTATAATAGAGGCAGATAGTAGGACTATTATGATAATAATATAGTAGCTAGGTAGCATTTAGGCGCTAAAGCATATTAATACTATTATAAAGAGTACTAATTATTAATCGGATATAGTTAGTAAGGGAGTAGCGAGTAATAGCTTATATAAACTAAGATATCAAGCGCTAGATGCTTACAGATTGAGGCAAGCTTTTAGAGCTAGAGCTGCTCTATATTATAACTACTACTACTAGTATTTTACAACCGCTACAGTTGGTCTCTGTAGGATTGTAACTATATAGTGCAGAACAGGGGATAATAATAACGGATTTGATATTACTAAAGCTTTTGCTTTATACTATAATTAGTTGCCCTGACATACTCGTAATATAATAATAAGTCTAACCTATATTAAGGGGTTATAGGGTCAATTCCTGCACGCTATGTTAGTAGTGTGATTATGCCTCCCACACTATATAGGGCGGCCCGACTATAGGCAGACTATGATATGGGTTAGTGCCCTACTAGCCTGGAGTTTCCCTATGTTATACCCGACTATTGCTGCTTAGTCCTTAGCATAAGAATATGCCTCTTAGAGGGGAGATATAGTATTATAACTACTTTAGTTAGTTACTATAGGATTATAACTATATAGTGCAGAATAGGGGATAATAATAACAGATTTGTTATTACTAAAGCTTTTGCTTTGTGCCATAGTTGGTTGCCCTGACCTGCTCGTAACATAGTAACAGGATTATAGATAAGCTTAGTAATATATTCCTATGCTATTAAATAGTTACTAATCAAAGCAAGAATATAATAATAATAAAGAGGGGTTACGATGCTATCGCGCTCCTAAATCTAGATCTAGTGGAATATATTCTAGGTTATTTAGGTAGCGCCCCAAAGTTCGTAGGGAACCTACTAGGTATTACCATATAGGAACTAGGTAGCGAATTAGTAGAGACTTATAGTAGCATATTTTTTCTTATTAAAGTCATAGTAGATATACTTCTATATATAGTTACTATATATATAGTAAAGGTTAGTAATATCCTAATATATCTTATAAAGATAGCTAAGGCAAGGATAGCTACTATTAGCATTACCAATAAGGTTACCAGAGAGGATCTCAGGATTATAGAGGTATTTTATAAGTACTATGCCTATATATGTAATATAGGATATTATAGAGAGCTATTAGCAAAAGGCTAGAGAAGTGGATAAGTAAGATAAGGAGAGAGAAAGGGAAAGCGGAGAAATTAGATAATTATAATAAAAGTTTATAAAATAAGTGCTAAAAAGATAGAGGCTAATAGGTTAAAAAAGGATTATAAAGAGGAGAAATTTCAACTAGGTTAGAGACCTCAAAAAGAAGACGCCCATTCATACTTAATATCGCTAAGTAATAAGGCTAAATAACTACTAGATATATACTACTAAATAGTTATATAACTATTAGCAACTAATTATAAATTAATAGTAATACCTAAAATTCAAAAATATATAAGGCGCTAGAAAACAAAATATATTATTTGCTATAGTAGCCTAAATCTAGCGCAGAAAAGAGTACTAGCAAATAATATAATCAAGGCGCTAAACTACGACCCTATAGTTAGCAATACAGAGCTATAGTACCCCACTAGTACGCCTTAGGTACCAAGGCTTTAGAAGGGGGGGTGATTATATGGAATAATAGTAGGGATAAGATATAAAGCTATACTATTAGTAAAACGTTAGCAAATTAGGGGTGGATAAATACACCTTAGAGAAAGCTCTATAAGCTGCAGACTTAGAAGGTTAAGCAATAGTTTAATATAACAACGGATACCTACATTTCAGCATTCTAGCCTTTCCTGGTTTAGGCCTATAGCCATACTCTTACATAATTATACTAAAGCTAACGTGGTTTATTAGTTAGCTACGTATATTAGTTAGCTACGCAATTTTCCTATATCTATAAAACTATCTAGTATTCCTTAACTATAACGTATTGAATCCATTATTAGTTATTACTATTAGAATCTCCTAACAATTCGATATCCTTAGAATAGATTTATATCTTATAACTAGTCTTATTATATATACTATAATATCTCTAGGTTAGCTACGCTCCCTTTAATAGACCCCCCTCCTTATCCTATTAAGGTATTAAATATTTATATCTTTATTTCTCTTTTAATAAACCCTTAGAATACTTTATATTAAGTACTCCCATAAGCTAGACTTATATCCACTTAGCCCTCTAGTATTTTATAAGTACTATATTTATATCCTTAAGTATATAAAGCTAATTAGTTAAAAGAGTAAGCAAGTATACTATTACTTATATACCCTTTAATAATTACTTAACTATAGTAATAATTAGTATTAATAAGCTTCTTTAATAAGTAGAGATTTAACTTTTAATAAAGTTAGATTATAAGATAGTTTATTATAAGTTAGAGGGTATTTATAATTACTAAGGTAGTAATATTAAAGTGTTAGCTATAGGTGGTATACGTATCTATAAATATATAATAAGCTTCTACATAAAATAACCTATACTTCATAGTGAGATTTTAATACCTAGGAATATAGAATTAATATTTTCCTTATTAAAAAGCTGATTATAGGCTTAGTAGAAGGCAATGAAGATTTTAAGTATTATATAAGTTATAAAAATAAAAGGTTACGTATTAGTATAGCTTATAGTATACTTACCTCCTATCCATTATTATCTCTATTAGTATATACCTCTAATAAGAGCGAGAGCTAGTAGCTAGTAAAACCGGGTACTTACTAGTATATTTCTACACTTATTGACGTTAGATAGAGTTAGCTATAACTGGACTTAGTAGATAAAACTTTAAAATATAATATAATATAGTTAGTAAGAACTACCTTTAAGGTTTAAAGGATCTCCTTACTTATTTTCTTTATAAGATACCTATAGATTTTAAGTAGTTTATAAGCTATGAAAATAAATAGCTACTCCTTAGTATAGCTTATAACATACTTACCTCTTATCCCTTATTACCTCTATTAGTACATATACTTCTAATAAGAGCGGGAGGCATATAAAAAACTACGTATTAAGAGGAGATTACTATATAATAAGACTACTATACTACTTACTTATATTAAATACTAGATGTTATAGTTAATATCTTATTAGAAGAGCTTATAACAAGCGCTTCCTAGTATAGAGAATAGAATATATAGTATTACTAATTAGATTTATTCTATATATAGCGCAACCTTAATAATAGAAGTATTCTCCTTAGAGCTAGCTATGGCTAGCGCTGCCTAGTATATTTAACCTTATTACTATAATAATAATAACTGGTTAAGCAGTACTCCCTACTAATTAGTAAGGTAGTTAAAAATAATATAACTAAAACCTAAGATAAGCTATTATAAGCTAATATAATAGTAATGCTAGAGTCCCTCTAGTAACAGTTAAAGGAGGTTAAGTAGAGGAATAGCTAATATATAGATATATAGAACCCTATAAGTAGTATTAGTAAGGTATTAATAGTACCTAGTATAATATACTAGACGCTAAAGACGGTCCACGTAGTGGGCGAAAAATATAGGTTAAAGGCAATGAACCCTTTTAAGAAGGTTTACTACGTTTAGATATAATTAATATATTAATTATATTAAGCGCCCTTAGGCGGGATAACTACACTAAGCGCGTTTAGTATTCATTACTTATATAAGAAGAGAAAGGTATTGACTATAATATATAGTATTAAATCTAATTTATACCTTCTATTATTAGCAACCTGCTAAACTAGTTTAGCTATACTATTATATATATATAACCCTAAGGATCCTTAATTCTAGTAGATATATTTATTTAAGCTAAGGGAGTATTAGGATCAGTATTAGTTAGCTTAAGGAGGTCGGGGTACTCCTCATGCTTATTATTAACCTTTTTAGTAATACCTAGGAGCGTATCAATACTAATACTATAAGTAGTAGCTAGCTTATCGTTATCTTAGTAGTACTTAAGGAATAATGGGACTCGTCATTTACCTTTGGGTATAACTCTATAAGTCTATTATCCTTAATAACTATAATAGAGGTAGCAAGTATGGTAATATAGTTATAGAGGCCCTAAAAGATAGTAGTATGTTTATACTAAAGATTAGTAGCGTCTATATTCTTAGGATTATTAATATCCAGGAGGGCGTGGATATAGCTAGGGGTATTACTATTAATTATATCCTAGCTAATATATCTATTATCCTTAGTATAGATGCTAGGGAACTTATAGTATAGTATTTACTTAATAATAAAGAATAAAGATACTACGCTAAAATCGGAGTTACTTATAATATACTCTGTAATAAACGAGTTCAGATCTCTACTATAGGCATAGGGGCTAAGGATAATAGTTCTATTTGTTACGACCCGTAAACAAGGATAACAGCTAAACGACCTACTCGGGCGTTAGACAGCTAGAACAGGACATTTCTACTACAGGATCACGGGAACAACAGGGTCCCACTTAGAACGGAAGAACTAAAATATAAGTTATACAATAATAAGATAAACATATAATTAGTAGAGCATAGGAAAGAACGCTTAGTAATTATTTAGCCTAACTAACTAATTATAATTACCTCCTGCACCTAGGTGATCACCTAGAGTAGATAAAGGATATTATTTATAACTTATATATAGTATAACCTAAGCCTAGCTTATAGTTAGACTTCTATAGCTCTTTAGTAATTAACTTCTTAGTAATTATCCTTAGGATACTCTCAGCTTACCTTTACTATAAATTACCGATTAAGTCTAAGACTAATTACCTTAGCCTCTGAAGATCAATCTACTATAGCTTATAACCTATGACCTAGACTAACGATATGAAGTACTATTATTACGTCTCAATCCCTAACTTCTATAAGTAGACCCTACTATTAGAAAGCTAACTATAATACTTTGGTTTCTCCTATTTAGTAAGTTAACTATTAGAACCTACTAATAGTATAGACGATATATTAACTAATAATAACTAACACGCGCCTGCAACCCCTAGCACTCCTATAGCTAGGCTTGCTATAACCGCGCTAACTCAGGTAGTTATACCGCCTCCAACTAACTAGTAACTATTTAATATGCTTAACTAGCTTTAGGAAGAAAACGCCGGGCTTCACGCTTAGCTAAATACTAGCTAAATGCTTATTACCCCCTGAGCTAAGTATCTAGAGCTAGAACTATTTAATAGTACTACTAGACTCCTCTAAGGGTTTCTCACTAGACCTCGCGCTTACCTATACTATTATAATAACTCCTTTCCTACTAAAGTAGATAAGGTCTATTATATAGCCTATTTCCTTAGAAAGGATACTCTTGCCTAGTTCGAGCCTACTATGCGCAACTACCTGGAGAATACCTGTAATAATTAGGAAGAAGATGCTCAAGCTATTTTTAAGAAATATAATAAATTTGAAAAATAACTTAAGAATATATTTAGTAACCCTAATAAAGAATATATTACTAAATAAAAGCTTATAAGCCTAACTTAGAAAGCGTCTACTAGTAAGTATGCTTCTAAGTTCTGCTAAATCATTTCTAAACTAGGATGGGGCGATGAAGCCTTAATTACTAAGTTCTACTAAGGACTTCGAGAGGATATAAAGTATAAACTCGCATGTAATAATAGACAAGAAGAACTTTATATCTTTATTAATATAGCTATTAAAATCAATATCTAACTCTATAAGAGACGCCTTAAGCAAAAAGGATAATAACCTTAGACCCCTAAGAAGGCAAATATCTCTATGAAGTATACCTAGAAGCCCTAGCATTGAGGATAGCAAGGGCAAAGCACCGCGTCTAGTTACTATAGCAGACCTATAGATCTTAGTATAATAACCAAGCCTAATAATAAGAAACCTTAGAACCCCAAATGCTATAACTACAATACGCAAGGCTATATCGCTAAAGACTATAAGCAACCTAGAAAGCTCCTATAGAAGCTAGTTTTAGAGCGCCCCGGATAGCTTAATATAGCTACTAAAACACCCCATATATCCCTCTTATTCATTAGATACTATGATAATAACTATAGTATTCACCTCAGTAATAAAGGAAACTCAGGGTACTATCTATCGTAACCTAAGATACTTACTATAGCCTACTAAAGCAATAGCAAGTTTATTAGAAAGGCTGCTAAATAGCTTAACGAAATGCTTTAGATCTAACGCCTAGAACCTGCTAGTATCCGCTTGATATCGCAGCAAACCTGCAATTAAGAACTTAAGAACGATAACTAGTAGAAGCTCGTATGCTTATAGTTAGCTAAGCTTGCCTACTTAGAATAGATCTAAGAAAAACCTTATAACCTAATATAGGAAAAACAGCTCGATACTATGCTTATATATATAGAATAACGAAAACATGCATATAGAAAACCCGCTAAAATCGAATAAATTAAGTAGGAACTTGAGGAATAAGTTAAGGAAGAATCTGGTAAAGAACTGGATTCTTAATATAACCCCCTAGAAGAATAATAATTACTTGAGTTTACAAGCAACTAGACTTTTAGAGAAGGAGAAAGTTCACCCTATAACTCGGATAAACCTTATAATATTGCTTAATAACGCGTTTAAGTAGAGATTACCTATAGGTTTACCCCTAGTATAGATAACTCTAGCTCTAAAGAGGAATCTAATAAGAATAAAGAAAAAATTCAGCAACTCCTAAAGTATTAAGAAGTTAACCTACTTTAGGATAAATAATAATAATATTTCTATAGTGCCCTAGTAGTATAGTGAGATAGAAACTATACCCTATAGCTGCATATAGAAGACTACCTAGCTCTTCACACCTAGTACAGAAGCTATTAAACCCTCTTCTAGCCCTAATATATTTTCAATAAATATAAGGAACTCATAGGAAATAAATATAAACACTAGTTCTATCCTAGAAGGCATAATAACGATCCTATTGTTACGGTCAGCTATCCGACAGTAGGGTCTGCTAACAGAAGTTGGGGGTTGATATACTATAATAATATACTAGGTCTTGGTCTGAGTCGTAGGTCGTAGGCTGTAGTAGATCGGGTCTTCAGAGGCTAAGATAATTAGTCTTAGACTTAATAAGTGATTCATAATAAAAATAAGCTGAGAGTATCCTAAGGATAAATACTAAGTTAATTGCTAAAGAGCTATGGAAGTCTGACCTTAAGCCGGGCTCAGGGTTATACTATATATATATCCTGAATAGTTCTTTATCTAGTCACTCACTCCTATCTAGGTACTAGTAAGTACTTAGTAATCGTTAGTAAGCGCTTAGTAATCTATACTAATTGCTTAGTTCTTATCTTTTTATTATATAACTTATACTATACTTCTTCTATTTCTAAGCAAGTCCCTGCTATTCCTATGATCCTATAGTATAAATATCCTATCTTAGCCGCCCGACGTCCGAGTAAATCGGTTAACTATTATCCTTATTTATAGGTTATAATATTAGATCCCCTCTCTAAAGGTCTGTCACGAGCCAGGATGAGATCGTAGGGAAAAGGACTTATCGGACTACCCTATAGGAGTCTATAGAAGGGGGATACCGGGTGGCGCCTCGGATAACGGGCTATGCTAGGAGTTCATAGGAGGGGAATACTAGGTAACGCCCTAGGTAATAGGCTATCCTAGGGAAGTCTATAGATAGGGCCCATAGGGGGTACTAGGTAGCTCCCTAGATAAGTACTCTAGCCCTTATATACCCTTATATAGTAGACTAGAGGGCTAGAGAAGAATAAACGTTATAACTCTATACCTATTTATACTAACTCTTTTACTCTATATTATACCCGTTTATAATATATTCTTCTCTCTTACCTATGCTAATAGGGGTGCAGACCGTTAGAGCAGTACTATATATAATAACGATACCTACCTGCAGGTCTACTAGGGAGGCAGGATCCCCCGCTAGATAGGAGCTACTAAATAGCTAAACTTAGGATAAGATACCTATCGATTAGAACGACGAAGAGAGCACTAAATATCTTGAGGCCTTAAGAGCTAGCCGACTGTTAATCCAAATAGATAAGCCTACTACCTACTAGGTAGTTATTAGCAGCAACCCCGAGGCGAAGAAGCACTAGTTAGAACTTTAGGAGAAGCACCTCCTAATACTTAGGTACTCTAGATATTTACTAATAATATAGACTCCTATATAGAGATAGTGAGATAGGTACTTATAGGTACTCAACTAGTTAGAAGCTAATAGCCTCTATATAAACACTAATAAGTATAAATTCATAAGTATAACGAAAGAAAACCTAATTATTTTCGCTACCTATCTAGGATTTAATAGGTAATCAATAGGGAACGAGCGGATAAGCTCTAGATTAATAAAAACTACTAAATCCATAATTTTCGCACCTACGCATAGACTATATCATTACCTATAGAGGCCCTAGATAGAATTATTAGTACCTTATTAAATAGAAGGGCAATAGCGAACTAGATAATTTATAGGAATTATAACATAATATATCTATTGATTTATGAAATAAGTATAAAGCCTAATTATAAGTAGAAATATTATAATCTCTATATAATTCAATAGGTAACTAGTAGGTAGTTAGAAATAGGGCATGCTAGCTAGGTATTTGAATTCACTAGCCTAAAGGCCCTAACGAGGCGATAAAAACGAGAAAAATGCCTAAAGGTAACTAGATATATGCCTAAAGATAACTAAAAACCACCTAGAGCTTATTAATAGCTTACTAGGGGCGCTCCTAAAAAATTTTAAATCCCCTAGGTACTAGCGCTTATTTTATTAGAGCTATTATCCTTACTACTAGAATTAGTAGTAATAACTTCATAATTCTCAAAAATATTAGAAATATTAATTAGATAAGTATTAGTAAGGTACTAGTAAGGCTTATAAGGACTTATAACTTTATTATAGGAGTCGAGCAACTCCTAGGCGCGCGCAGCCTACGACTCCTATGCTTCTGCTTAATGCTTAGCAAACTGCTCTATTTCTAAATAATAGTAGCAGAGCTCCTTATACTACTTATATAATAACTTAGTCTACTTCTCTACCTCTTTAGAAAGGTGCTACTAGTAGGTAGTAGCTTCCTCTAAAATAGCTACCTAGTAGTCCTCTATCTCTATAGAGATTTTAGCCTCCTTAGCCTTATGCTTTTTAGGTATAATATTAGTATTATTCTTTTTAGCCTAGAAGGCCTTCTTAACTATAGGCTAAGTAGCGAGTATCTCCTCCTAAATATAATTAGAAACTAGCGATAAAGCATTAGAGAGGTATTAGAGAGGCACTAGATAACTTACCTTATTCTTAGCATACTAGGCCTAAATATCAGGCTTAGAACTACCCTCGTTTATAAGGTGCTTACGCTTATTTATAGCACTTATTATAAAATAAGTAGGCTATAGAGAGTTAGTACCTAAGGACTAGAAAATAATACATAAAACTTGTATTAATATAAGTCTTTTTATTACCTATTTTAATATAATACTTATATTTAGTTAAAGTATCTAACATTATATAAATTAGTAATAAATTCTAAAGCTAGGCTAGCAAAGCACTAGATAAGTACTAGCTAAGAATTAGATACTTACTATTACTCTTAAAGTAGATAATTAAGCTTGCGAGGAGCTTGATTTCAGGGATATCACCGTTAGGCAGCTCCTACTTCGCTTGCGCTAGGAGATAGCAGTAGCAGGAGCACCCCTGGAGCTCACTTGCTATAGGGATATAGGAGGCATCTAGTATATTAGTAGGGAAGGGAGTAGCGTTAGTAGTAGCAGTAGATATAATAATAGATTTATTATATAATAATTAAGATAATATTAGTAGTAGGGGAGCAGGAAACTAATAGCGACTTATTAGTATTATAAAATAAAAGGAGGTAAGAAGAAGGATTTTGCTAGGGCGAAATTTCAAATAATATTTATACTTTTTAACTTAATGCTAAAGTTAGCTTTTTGTGCAGCTAAAAAGAAGATAATCCCTAGATTATTATATTATTCGACTTTATTTAACCCTATTATAAATAGGGAGGCATTAGGTAACTATAGGATAACTACTAGTTAACCCCTATATAATAATAACGAATGCTTTTACCCCTAGAGGGATAATATCTTTATTACCCCTATAAAGTTACTAAAAATATAATAATAAGTAGAAAATATAATAATTTAGAGGGCGAATTTAAAGCAATAAAAACGAGCCTAAATAATAAAACGTTTTAGCATAACCCTATAAAAGAAGGAATAACCCTCGCGAGGGAGTCTAGCTATAGGTATCCGGATAACTACTAGGTAGCCCTGGACCTTTTAGATAGAGAGATATGAGAATAGCTAGGGTAGAGGATAGATACCCTATTACTAGCTAACTGCTCCTCTGAGCTCTTTTGATCACTTTTTATATAAAAAGCTATAAGATTAGCTAGGGTAGAGGATAGATACCCTAATACTAGCTAACTGCTCCTCTGAGCTCTTCTGATCACTTTTTATATAAAAAGCTATAAGAGTAGCTAGGGTAGAGGATAGGTGCCTTACCACTAGCTAACTACTCCTCTGAGCTTCTCTGAACTATTTATACAGAAAGCTATAAGAGTAGCTAGGGTAGAGGATAGGTGCCTTACTACTAACTAACTGCTCCTCTGAGCTTCTCTGAACTATAAAGTCCCTTAATACCTAGGTATAGAGCTATAAGAGTAGCTAGGGTAGAGGATAAGGTACCCTATTACTAGCTAACTACTCCTCTAAGCTACCTAGCTATCTAAGGAAGAGTTATATAGCTAGACCTAGGGATGCTCAATTCTAGACCTATAGGAACTAGGAACTAGGAAGGTAGGAAGAAACTAGGTAGGTACTAGGTACCCTCTAGATAACTATAGAGTAGCCTAGTCTGAGGATAGACTAGTTTAAAGGGGGGGGGGATTATATTATAAGCTAGGATAAGATTATAGGGAAAAGGACTTATTAGACTACCCTATAGGAGTCTATAGAAGGGGATACTAGGTAGCGCCTCGGATAATAGGCTATACTAGGAGTTTATAAGAGGGGAATACTAGGTAGCGCCCTAGGTAACAGGCTATCCTTGGGAAGTCTATAGATAGGGGGTATTAGGTAGCTCCCTAGATAAGTCCTCTAGCTCTTATACATCCTTATATAATAGACTGGAAGGCTAGAGAAGAATAAATGTTCCGACTTTGCACCTATCTATACTAACTCTTTCACTCTGCACCATACCCCGTTTGTGATAAGGTCTTATCCTCAAGACCTAATATAAGTAGGTTATTAGTCCTAGGTTAGGGAACTATTAATTATGCTTCCTGATTTATATATAATGCTAACACCATGTTAGGTCGCGTTACTATTACTTCTGCGATCTCCACGCTTCGTTATTATCGCTATTCCCTTAATATTGCTGAGGACGGTTTTGAAGTTATACCTTATTATTACTATTATTCTAAGGGTCTATATTATAAGATATTGCTAGGTTTACTAGTTTATAGCGAGTATATCGCTATTAGTAGTACTTATTATTCGTGCGATGCTTCTAATAATGCGATTTATTAATATACGTTCCTTTCTTAGGTTTTATTAGTTTCTAGCTAACTTTGCTACAGTTAAGCGTTTAATAGTAGAGTCTCGTTATCTTAATAGCAAGGAGGAAGAAACTAAGGAATTATATTATAAAAGAATAGAGGTGTTATAAAAAGCGTAGGTAGAAGTAAATAAGGCGTTAGCAAAGTTAGATTATATTTATAAGGCTAAAGGAATAGCTTTTAAGAAGGGTTATAACGAGATATTAGTAGTAGCAGACGATAAGGTGCTAGAGAGTCCTGCTACTAAGTCTTCCTTAGTTTTAGAGGCGTATTCTATAGGTGCTTTCGGGGTGCTAGATCTAGATTTGATTCTTAACTAGAATCCTAGCATTCTGAATTTCTTATTAGGGGAGTCCTAGTTAATATTTAGGCGTTCCTAGGCGAATAAATAGGTTTCCTTGCCTTAGTTAGTCTGCTTCTATTAGTAGTCTAATATATCTATATAGATATCTAATTCGCTAGTAACTAGTAGGGTTAAGGTATTAGTATATTTTCACGTTTTTAGTATTATTACTAATATAGAGTAAGTTTATCTGCTACGTTAGTGATATTTTTAGCTAGCTCCTATATATTTTCTTTATATCTATATCCGTTCTACTTAATAAGGTATTAATACCCTTTTAGTTCTTTGAGGTATTTAATAATCCGTTTAACCTCATACTCTAGTTTATTATCTTCTATAATAATAAGATCGTTCGTATATAATCCTCATAAGGCTAGCTCGAGTAGTAAGATATAGAATACTAGGTGATATTTTATAGTTTCTAGGAGTTCGAGTTCGTAATTAACTAGCGAAATAACTCGTGAGATTTTAAAAGGTCTGAGTTTTTTATAGTTAAGTTTATTACGTAGTTATTTTATTTTGATATTTTTCTATATAAGATAGGCGCTATCTCCCTCTTCTAAGGTTAGTCCCTTAATCCTTTATTAATTGCTAAATTATATTATTTATTATTATATAAATTCAAGTTCTTTATATATATTATCTTAGATATGCTTGATTTATTATACTAAGTTAGCAACTTTTACTATAGATAGGCCTGCTCGGGGTTCTCTATAGGTAGTTAGCTTAAACCTGTAGTTAAGGTAGAAGGGGGATTCCTTAGTACTTTCTCTAATTATACTATTATAGGCAAATTAGGCAATTGGAAGCAATACGACCTAATTATCTTAGTTATAGCTAATATATGCATAGAGGTAGGTTTCGAGGATTTAGTTAATTCGTTCTATTTATTTATCGGTTTATAAGTAAAACGTAGTAGATATTAATTATTTTATGCTAAGCTTTATTATAATTAATCTCTAGAACTTAGAGGTGAAGTTCTTATCTCTATCTAATACGATTTCTTTAGGTATACTATGGTTAGCGATGATATACTTAATTATAATATAAGCATATTCTTTAGCATTGCTTGCTTCTTTATATAGGATGAAGTAGGCATACTTTATAAGTTAGTCTATAATAATAAGAAAGCTATTAAAGTATACTCCTATAAGGGGTTCTCAAGACTTTAGTAGTTTAATAATAAAGTCGAGGGATATAGACTGCTATACTATTTATAGCATAAGCAAAGGTTATAGCATACTATATAGCTAATATTAAGCAGGTTTGATTTTCAGGCAGACCTCATAGTCCTTTATCGCCTTTGCTATACGTTCTCTAGTAACCTTTTCCCTATATTATTATTATAGTTATTTCTAGGTTTTTATAATTCCTTAGTAACTATATATAGGGCGAGCATAGAACTCTATAATTGCTTTGTTATCTAGTTCGCTAGGCGGGCTAGCACTAGATCATCCGGCTATTATTAAGAGTTTAGTTACTAGTACTAGGTCTCCTTTATTATTTCTTTTGAGAATTACTTAGGTTTCTTCTAGTACTAGGATATTATAGTCTAGTTATTAGCTAAGAGTATTGGCTCTGCTATTATCTAATCCTTTTAGTAGATAATTCAGATAAGAATTCTAACTATCGGATTTATTATTTATTTAATACTTTTGAGGTTATAAAATATAATAGGTTCTTACGGTCTGAGTATATAAGTACTTCGTGTATTATTCCTAAGAGTTCTAATCTCTATTCTTTAAAGGCTTTAATAATTACTATAAGCTCTTTATTATAGATTTAGTAGTTAAGTTTAAGTCTATAGAGTTTATAAGAGAAGAAGGCGCATAGGTGGAGTTATCCTTCTAAGTTTTATTATAAGAGTTACGCTCCTAGGGTATAGTCTGAGGAATCTGGTTCTACTTTAAACTATTTTATTAGATCTAGGATTATTAAGATTAGTTTGCTAGTAATAAGGTCCTTGATCCTTTAGAAGGCTATCTATTATAGTTCTTCCTATATAAAGGGTATATCTTTATAGCTAAGGCTTATAAGAGCTGCGTTAATTTTGCTATAGTTTTTAATAAACTTATAGTAGAAGTTAATAAACCCTAGGAATCCTTGGACTTCCTTAAGGTTCTTAGGTACTAGCTATTCCTTAATAGCTTTGACTTTGTTTTCTAATATATAGACTTTTCTAGGAGTGATAGTAAATCCGAGGTATTCTACCTTTTGGGTGTGGAATTCGCTTTTTTCGGGTTTAACTAGAAGCTTAGTTAGCTTCCTAAAGTGCTTATAAGACGTGGTATATATCTTCTTTATATTTCTCAAGTATTAGCGAAAATATGAGAATATTATCGAGGTAGACTACTATATAAATATCAACGTATTTATATAAGACGTAGTTAATTATATTCTAGAAAGTAGCAGGGGCGTTAGTAAGACTAAAAGGCATAACGAGGTACTTAAAATATCCTTTACATATTCGAAAAGCAGTCTTCTATTCTTCTCCTTGCTTTATTCTAATTAAGTTATAAGCTCTTTTAAGGTCTAGGGCTATAAACTAGTTAGCTCTGTAGAGGAGTTATCTTATTTTATTAATAAGAGGTAATAGGTAGCTATTCTTAATTATTATTTCGTTAAGTATATGATAGTTAATATATAGTTATAACTTTCTATTCTTCTTAGGTATGAATAGGATTAGGCTTACTGCTAGTGATATTAAAGGTCTAATATAGCCTTTCTTGTGGTTTTTATTAAGATACTTACCTAGGGCTTCTATTTCTATTGGATTAAGTCCGTAGATTTTGTTAAATTATAGTTCCTTCCCTTCCTTAAGGGGGATCTCATAATTAAAACTAATATATTTAGGCAGTCCGGTTTCTAATTTAGCTATAAAGAGTTTTTTATAAACTCTATACTCTTCTAGGATAGATAGAAGTAGATCGTTCTTCTATTTGAGATCTATTATTATTAGTAGTTATAAGATAGCTTCTTTTACCCTGAGGTAGCAGAGGTATCGTTTTGCTACTCCTTGCTATAATATTAACTTATTTAAGGCCTGATTTTAATAGATCTACTTAGGGACTAAATCGTTATAGTCCTAATAGAGTTAGCCTTTGCTCTAATCTATCCGTAGGTTGCTCGTTCGTAGCTAGGGTAGTCCTAGCACTATATTATATATTCCTATATTAGTAATATTAAATTAGATTCTTTCTTTCCGATCTAGGTAGCTTATCTCGAGGGGCGTAGTCTTATTATAGATAGTACCTCCTTTATACTTGAATTCTTCTCCTTCTGCTATCTATAAGGATTATAGTTATTCTTTTCCTCCTTATTATACTTCTATTCTATTAATAGCTCGTGGGGTAATAAAATCAGCTTCTACTCTGCTATTAATTAGCACGAGTATTATTTATTAGTTAATAGTAACTTTAAGCTCTAAATTATTCTTATATCCTTATAATATCTAGTAGAAAGATCCTTTCCTTATTACCTATTATAATCTATTATTAGTAGGTAATTCTAGTTTTTTAACTATTCTATTTATCTAGGATAAGTAATTCGTTTTCCTTCCCTAATTATCTTAGTAAGGCTCTTCTTATAGATTTTAACCTATAGGGGTCTTAGTCCATCCTTTATAATTCTCTAGGCCTATGCCTTATCTTAGTAATAAACTTAGTATTTATTGCGCTAGTATTTATCCTATTTTATTATATTATTATGCTAGTATCTCATAGGGGACTGGGGGCTTAGTCGAAAGGTAGCAATCCTTCTATTAAAAGTTATTATTATCTATCTAATTATAATATATATAGCGTAGATATTTATAATAGGCTCGTTATTATTTCTTCAGGGGTAGAGTTAGTACTTATATTTATCTCTGAGGTGCTTCTTATACTTATTAAAGAGATACTAGGCCTAAAATAGGCTCTAGTAGCTATAATAGTTAATTCAAAGAGCTAGGTGGTCTTTGGTATAGAGCTTCGGGATATAGTCCTTATTTCTTTATAATACTGAGATCCTAAAGAAGTATTATTATTATTTATCCTAGTAAATATCAACCTTTTGGTATCTAAGGAGCTATCTTATTACTTCCTTAGTATTAGATTCCTCTTTAGAGCTAGTATTATCTATATTAGGTATAAATCTATAAGCAATTTCTATTTAAGCATATTATTAGGCAATATCGCGAGGTTTATCTAAGTTATAAGGTAAGCTTTCTTCTTCTCTAAATATCTAGTTATTAGTAAGGTAGAATAGTTATTATTCTTCTAGGGGGTTATGCTAATAATCTGGTTCCTTATTAGATTCTTCCTTAACTTGCTCTTCAAGTTCCTAGTTAATTTATTCAATTCTTACGGGGTTTCTACGTCCATACTTTTATTATTATATATATATAAGTATAGCACTGAGTTGCTTTCCCCACATTAGGTTATAAGGTTTATCTTGAATTCGTTCAAGGTATATAAGTTTAGCTAGCTAGAGATATGCGAGTTTCTATGTATTATTATTCTCAAGTTCTTCTTTGCAAGTTTAATATAATATTAAGGGGGTATGAGCAGGTTCTAAATATTAAACTCGTAGCATCTCGTTAAGTTGCTCTCTGGGTTTTCTTGCGAGCTTGCTATTACTAGTATATATTATTACTAGAGTCTTAGTTATTATATTATATCTAGATTATCTAGAATTGCTATCTTAATAGTAGTATCCTGACGTTTCTTTGTCTTCAAGGTGGATTTAATAGTTATTATTATAGCAACTAGTCCATAATAGAGATGCATAGGGGGCTTTCGAGATTATATTGACTTATCAGGGTCTTTTGGCTACTAACTTTTAAGGAAGCTTCTTAGGTTATTTATAATCTTTAGCGATATAACCTTGCTTATTATAGTTATAGTACTTGGGGTTTTAGGGTTCTTTATCGTTAGGCTTAGTTATTATGCTGAGATCTATAGGTCTACTATATTATCTATAGGCGGTGCTCTATCCGGTATTGCTCTAGTTATTTTAAGGCTTGTTATTATTTCGCTAATTATTAAGCTTATGCTGGGGTTACTATTAGTACTTGCATCTAGAGTTTGGGTTTTATTATTTATTACCTCGCTCTTTTTATTATTCGAAGAGTTAGTTATTAATCTTAATAGCGAGTTTAGCATACTAGAGAAAGTTATCGGGTCGGTTAACCTTAATAATTTTATCCTTAACTTTATCCTTAAGTCCTTAATAGAACATAAAGATCTTAGTTTCTTTAGTGAGGTTGAGTTAGATGCTAAGCTATTTGAAGTTAGTAGAATAGTCCTTAGCAGACTTAGTTTATTAAAGTTATAAGAGGTCTCTCTTAGCTTATCTTTTCTTATTAAGGTCCTAGAAGAGTAAACGAAGTATATCCTCAAACCCTTGGAAATTAGTATAGATATCGCAGGTTTCTATAGTATATTTATTGAGGGTTTTATATTTAAGGTATTCTTCCTAGATTAGTTCAAACTCTTAGAAGGCTTT
The DNA here is from genome assembly GCA_026260285.1 of Colletotrichum sansevieriae. Taxonomy (NCBI): domain Eukaryota; kingdom Fungi; phylum Ascomycota; class Sordariomycetes; order Glomerellales; family Glomerellaceae; genus Colletotrichum; species Colletotrichum sansevieriae. The sequence continues at coordinate 1,714 of JAOQIF010000163.1, read as the reverse complement.
TCCTCTAAGGTAGGTAGCTATATATATTACCTTCTTAATCTTATTAGTAAAATCTCTATAGTAAAAGTTCTAATAATTCTTAACCTAGATTAGAAATCCTTTGAAGGTTCTAGGGGTTCTATTATAAGTAATAGGTATGCTAAGCTTGAGTTTCTATTATCCCCTATAGAGGGGCGTAGTAATAGTATTAATAGTAGCTTAAAAGGTCTAGTTCTCCCTCTCGAGCTTAGCTGCCTATTAGGTAACTTACTAGAAGGCTTCCTAGAGATTATTAATAGCTTGGGCGCTTTTATTAAATATGCCTTATATTTATTTAATATTACTATTAGCTTTTACTAGCTATTATTTAAATTCTTTATTACTATTATCTTCTTCTAAATCTTCCTTTATCTTATAATCCTCGAGTTTCTAGGCTAGGTTGCGGGTTATCTATCTAGCGGAGGAGCCCCGGGTAGGTGACTTAGCGGAAGTATAGGAAGATATCTTATCTATATTATTTAGTAGATATTAATAGTTAACTTACTAAATAGGAGTAATTAAAGTATTATAATTAGCTATCTAATAGTAGGGTCTGCTAATAGAAGTTAGAGGTTAATATACTATAATAGTATACTAGGTCGTGGTCTAAGTTATAGGTCGTAGGCTATAGTAGATCGGGTCTTTAGAGGCTAAGGTGATCAGTCTTAGACTTAATAAGTGATTTATAGTATAGGTAAGCTAAGAGTATCCTGAGGATAAATACTAAGTTAATTGCTAAAGAGCTATAGAAGTCTGACCTTAAGCCGGGCTCAGGGTTATACTATATATATATCCTAAATAGTTCTTTATCTAGTCACTAACTCCTATCTAGGTACTAGTAAGCGCTTAGTAATCGTTAGTAAGCGCTTAGTAATCTATACTAATCGCTTAGTTCTTATCTTATTATTATATAACTTATACTATAGTTCTTCCGTTTCTAAGCGAGTCCCTGCTATTCCTATGATCCTATAGTATAAATGTCCTGTCTTAGCCGCCCGACGTCCGAGTGGGTCGGTCAACTGTTATCCTTGTTTACGGGTCGTAACACCTATCTGAGAAGTTTAAGTTCTTACTCTTATAGGGTATAGCGTATAGCTAGCCCTTATAAGCGAGTTTAGTATAAGAATTAGCTTATTATAGACTATGATTTAACTAGTTCTAGATCTAGGCTACTTATATATCTATTACTAATATATAGGGGCATTTTTAGTAGTATCTAGTAAGAGTAGCTTCTAAATAGTTATAATTAGTACTTAGCTATTAATAGCTTGACCTATATAGGTATTATTTACTACTAGATAAGTTACTAGTTATAGGAATATTTAATAGGTTAGTCCTATCTATATAACTAGCTAATATTACAAAGACCCTAGCGCTTTATCCCTATAATCTTAAGTAGAGTATATCCTTATATAAGAGGTCTTTAAATATATCTATATATTAGCTTATATTAGAGACTAATATCCCTATTTATTCCTATATAAATATATCTATAATCTCTATATTAGCTTAAATAAGTATAAAGTAATAACTTACTACTTAAAGAAAAGTTTTTAAAGCGAGGGTATTACTTACTATAAGATATTATAGTATTTTATATTATAAAAAACTAGTATATACTATAATACATACCTATATACTATATAGAGGTATATTACGTAACACAGTATTATTAATACTGTATATACTGTGTACA